>PVKS010034501.1:0-20840 GCA_004027875.1 Aplodontia rufa
ATCATAAGATTCTGAATCTTTCTTTCTCTTATATATTTGTATTCTTTTTAATTCTTAAAAGGAGATGGTGGGCTGGAGCGGTGGCTGAGCAGTTTCAGTGCTTGCCTGGCAAGCAGGAGGACCCAGGTTCAAACCCCAGAACCATGTACACAACTAAGTGTTGGAGCAACTAAGGCCATGTGAAAAACTAAATAAAGTTGTTTCTCTCTTTCTCTGACTCTCTCACTGTCCCTCTCTCTTAAAAAAAATAAAAAATTAAAAAAAAGGAGATGGTATTGTTGAAATAGAATAATGACAAAAATCAAAAATTACGAAATGCTCCATATTCTAGGCCCTTCCCCTGTGGCCTGGTCTTTGGCCAATATCCCGTGTGCACTCCCACCAACGACAACAGCTAGTCACACATGGATGACTTCCCACTTTCCTGTGCAGGGCAGCACCTCCACGCTATTCCTATATTTCACTCTACTCCTGCAGCTAAAATGACCTGTTTCTCCACTAGCATAACGCCTTCCACAAATGGGAATGCTTTTAAACTCCCATTTCACTTACAAGCAAAATGGCACTAAACTTTTTTGTTGTTGTTATTTAAAGACAAAGGGTCAGTGAGAGAAAGAGAGAATCAATTTTATTTAGTTTTTCATGTGGCTTTCATTGCTCCGACACTTCATTGTGTACTTGGTGCTGGGGTTTGAACCTGCGTCCTCATGCATGCCAGGCAAACGCCATAACCACTGAGCCATGGCTCCAGAACCAGCACTAAACGTTTTAAACAAAATTTTGAACAACATACTTATGATTTCTTTTAGGAAAAAAAAGGAAGTAAATAGCTACTTCCCTATCACATTACTCTGTTCATAACTTTTGACCTGAAAACATTTATTGGTAACTGTACTTACCCAAAATTTGTTTGACTTATTATCTGTCTACTGCTAGAATGTACTTTCTACAAAGGCAAGGATTTTGTTACATTTAGATTTAGTACCTAAAATATTTTTTGATACAAAGGCACTCAGGCAATATTAGTGTAATGAATAAATATATGAGCCCTGATATGCACAGTATCTAGTGATAAGTTTCTATACACCAAAGACCCTACACAAAATGTTTGAAGAGTGTCTGCATCCTCAAGCTTCAGTGCAGACACTGACTGCAGACACTCATAGACAAGCCTGATTTTTTTCTTCCTGCTACTAGCTCCAATAAATAAACGCCAGTAAGTGCTCTGCCCAACCTCTCCTTCATCGGTCCTTTCCTTCACCTTCCTGGTACAACAGTTGATTGGGAACCTTTGTGCAAGTTGAAATCACATGCCTTCTTGGATAAAGCAAGTGGCAGGGCTGCAGGGCTTGGTGAGTACACCGCGTGCTTGAATGGGGTTGAGAAAGAGAACATATAAATAGCAAGACTAGATTAGCATACACTGTTCCAATACAGGACATTATGTGACTTCAGTCTTGAAGGACAGACTGATTCCATTTTTAAAAACAAATCTCTTGTATCCTTTCTATATCAATAAAGCAATGATTAGAAACAATAAACCAATCAATGGTCAAAGATTCTGTTGCACCTCTGGCTGGGCAAAGTTGACAGCTTACTGAAAATTACTCCTGGGCTTTTCTTCTTTTGTGGTGATCCTTTGTCAACATAAAATATTCTCATAGTGGGGTTAAGGAACTAAAGTTATATCTGAAGCACACTTAGAAACCATGCAGTCCAGTTTCCACCTTCCCAGAACAACTCAAAGAAGATGACTGGCCCAACACCTCAGGGCAGTGAGTGGCGGGACTCCGGCCCCCTGATCGCCATTCCTGACGACTGTCTATTACTCATGAAACGCTCACTCTCTCGCCAGCGCTCACCATTTAGGCCAGTTGAAATGCTCATAACACTCCACTTACCATCCAACAGCCAGCTGTATTGGGTGAGATTTTTCAGCTCATGGAGGGCCAGCCGAGTCATGACATCATCAGGGATGAGCTTCCCTTGGTCAATGAAAGTCTTGGCTAACACACCAATCTCTGCAGCAGAGGGGAAAAAATCAGTAAGTGTACTTGTTTTATCCTAGTCTAGGTTTGCCAAAAATTGACCTCTGGATAGCACACCTGCATAAAATATGTTAGCATCAACTTGTCTGCTAGAAACAGAGGTTACAAAATAAAGTTACGTCTATTTTAAATCCTCCAGTATGAAAAAAATATAAATGTAAATGTATAGACGGAAAAAATAAGGCAAAGCTATAGGCCAATATGTTAACAACAGTCATCTCTGAGTGACAGATTGAGAACAGATCATTTTTTTTACATATTTGTACCTTTCTATATTTTCTATCAGGGAAAAATATGGACTGACATTTTCTTTTAAATAAGAGTTTGATTACTTTGAGATGGCTCATTTTAAGTGCCTGCCTTTGTATGTTAGTATGGAGATTTTCCTGAACTTTTAAAACAGGTGCTGCTGTCATATTAGAATTCAATTTTTTTAAGAGGGAGAGAGAGAGAGTGAAAGAGAGACAGAGAGAGAGAGAGAGATTCAGTTTTATTTATTTCTCTGGTTTTTGTTTTTCTGACATTTAGTATGTGGTTCTGGGGTTTGAACCTGGTCCTTGTGCAATGCCAGGCAATCACTCTACCACTGAGCCACTGCTCCATCCCTACAATTCATTTTTTTTTTTTAAAGAGAGAGGGGGAGAGGGAGAGAGAGAATCAATTTTATTTAGTTTTTCCCTGTGGCTTTCGTTGCTCTGAGACTTCACTGGGTACATGGTGCTGGGGTTTGAACTCACATACTCACGCATGCCAGCCAGGAGCTGTAACCACTGAGCCACTACCCCAGCCCAACAATTCAATTTTTGACTATCACATTATATTTTATTAATAAGGCACTGTGGAAAAGGATTTATGAACAATTCAGAATATTACACATAGGGGCTGGAGCATGGCAAAGTGGTTGGAACCATAACTATATGTCAGTCTTATCCAACAAAATTTAGTTTACTAATGTTTCCTTACCAAACTATCTATCTACCTACCTACCTACCTATCTATGTTCAGAGTTGTAAAACTGTTGTAACATATATACAATTCTGTGTTCCTCTTTCACAAACATTTTGTAAATATTTTTCAGTGATCTTACATAGTCATTTCTGGTAAAAGTCCTCTCTATTAATCTATATTCTTGTTTCATATACAAAAATGTACTTTCTCACAGTGGTACTGTTAGACATCTAAATTATGTAAATTAGTCTTGATTTTCCCTCATCACTGCTGCTTCTTAAGATCTTCACACTTTTTCTTCTCTTCATTTTTTTTTTGTCAGAGCAACAAAAGCCATGTGAATAAATACTAAATAAAATTGATTCTCTCTCTCTCACTGTCCCTCTCTTTAAACAAAAGCAACGTGCAATTCTTCAGGACTGAGTTCTACAGAAACAGTATTAGGTCCCACCCTCACCTCTCCCTCACCTCTCTTGCTCTCTTCTAAACCCCCAACCAATGACAATCAATGACTTTAGGAGATGAGACTAATAAAGTGCTTAATTTCATCAGCATAAGAAGAGCTTCAAAAAGATGATCTGCTCTTGTCACTTCTAGTCAACATTGTACTAGAAAGTCCAGTCAGGGCCATTATTAATCCAGAAAAGAAACAGCATCTAGAAGTGAAGAAGTAAAACCATCTCTGTCTGCAAATGACATGATCTCATACATAGAAAATCCTAAGGAAGCCACTAAAAAAAACTATTAAAACTAAGTAATGAATGAGTCCACCAAAGTTGCTGAGTAAAAGGTAAATATACAAACACTTAGCAACGAACAATCTAATAATAAAACTAAAGAAACAATTCAGTGGGCTGGGTTGTGGCTCAGAGGTAAAGCATTTGCTGGGCATGCACATGGGCCTGGGTTTGATCTTCAGTATGAGAGGAAAGGCTTAATTTATAATTGCATAAAAACAATAAGGAAAGCAGCAATACACTATTTTTTTTTTTAGAGAGAATGACAGTGAGAGAGAGAGAGAGAGAGAATAGATTTTTATTGAGTTTTTCACATGGCTTTCATTGCTCTGACACTTTAGTTGTGTATGTGGGTGCTGGGGTTTGAACCCGTGTGCTTGCATATGCCAGGCAAGCGCCATAACTGCCGAGCCACCGCTCCAGCCCCCATTTATTATTTTTTTTATAGTGCAGAACTTATAACCAGAGAAATACAATATTGTTGAAAGAAAGGAAAGAACCAACAAAATGGAAAGACATCTTCTATTCATGATTTTAACTGTTAAGATGATAATACGCTTCATTAGTGATGTACAGATTCAGTGCAATCCTATCAAAATCCTACCTACCTGAGGTCTGCAGAAACTGACAAGCTGATCCTAAAATTCATATGGAAATGCAAAGGAACCAAAATAATCAAAACAATCTTTAAAAAGAAGAAAAATGTTGGAGGACACACTTCTGATTTCAAAATAGCAATCAAGATTGTGTGTTACTGGCATAAGAATAGACATGGTTTCATGGAATTGAACTGAGAATCCAGAAATAATCCCTCAACCTTACAGTCAACTGATGTTCAACAAGGATGCCAAGACAATTCAATGGGGAAAAACAGTCTTTCCAACAAATATTGCTGGGACAACTGAATATCCAGATGCAAAAGAATGAAGTTAGGCCTTTACTTCAGATACCATACTAAAAAATAAATAAATAAATAAATAAATAAATAAATAATATGGATTGTAGACCTACATTTGACAGCTAAAACTGTAAAAATCTTAAGGGAAAATATAGTATAAATCTTCATGACTTTACATTAGGCAATGGTTTCTTAGATACAAAACCAAAAGCACAACAAATAAAGGAAAATATTGATAAATTGGACTTTATTCAAAACAAAAACCTTGTGTTTCAAAGAACATCATCAAGAATGGGAAAGGACTCTTCCTCTGCTTTCTGCTTCCGTGTCCTGAGCTGCTTTCCTCCTCCATATCTTTCTGTCATGATGCTCTGCCTCACCCTGAGCCCAAAGCAACTAAGACAGCCATTTATGGACTGAGACCTCTGAAACCCTGAATAAACTTTTCCTCCTCTTAAGAAACAAAACAAAAAAACAAGAAAGGATAATCCATAAGATGAAAGGAAAACACATTATTTTGTTTGGAAGAAAATTTTTGCAAATCATATATCGGATAAGGAACTTATATTTAAAATACCTAAAGAATTTATACACTTCAATAATATAATGATAATAATAATAATAAATTATTTTAAAGTGGGCACAGCATCTGATTGTGTGTTTCTCTCCAAAGATGATGAACAAATGGCCAATAAGCACATGAAAATATGCTCAACATGAGGGAAATGCACATGAAAACCACAGTGAGATGATAACACATCACACTCATTAAAATGGCTATGCTTGAAAGGACAGAGAGTCATAGGTTTTGGCAAGAATGTGGAAAAACTATAGCCCATATACACTGCTGGTAGGATTATAAAATTGTGTATAGTCAATGTGTAAACCAGTATGACAGTTTTTGAAAAGGTTACACAGATACCGTATGATTCAGCAATTTCTCTCCTAGAAATTTCCAAAAGAAATTTTGAAATATTATAAATGTCTACACAAAATCTTTTATGTGAATGTTCATAGCAGTATTATTCAAAATAGTCAAGAAGTGGATAACGCAAATGTTCATCAACTTCAGGGCTGGAGCAGTGGCTCAGTAGTTACAGCACCTGCCTGGCATGCACAAGGACGTGGGTTCAAACCCCAGCACCATGTACACAGTGAAGTGTCAGAGCAATAATAGTTGTGTGAAATACTAAATAAAATTGATTTTCTCTCTCTTAAAAAGAAAGTGGTCCATATATAATGGAAAGTTATTCAAGAATAAAAAGAAATGAAATCCTGATACATGCTACAACATGGTTGAACCTTGAAATCATTTTGTCAAGAAGCCAGACACAGGGCTGGAGCAGTGGCTCAGTGGGATGTGTTTGCCTGGCCTGCCCGAGGACTCAGGTTCAAACCCCAGCAACACATACACAACTAAGTGTGAGAGCACCGAAAGCCAGATGAAAAACTAAATAGTGGATTCTCTCACTCTGCCTTTCTCTCTCCTAAAAAAACAAAAACAAAATTAAAAAAAAAAAGAAGCCAGACAAAGAAGACCCTATACTATGACTCCATTTATATAAAATGTCTAGAACAGGCAAATCTATAGAGAAAGAAGGGAGATTTGTGGCTGCCCAGACCTGAGAGGGTTGAGGAGAAATGGAAAAGTGATGCTCATAGGGTTTCTTTGAAAGATGAAAACATGTACAAAAATTTATTGTGGTGATGAGTGCACAACTCTGGATATTCTAAAAAAAACACTGAAACATACTTTATAAGGGCTAACTTCATGGTATATATTTTATCATTAAATATTTTTAAAAAACAAAACTGATGAAAAGTTCTCAGTAAGAAAAAAAGAAAAAGCCACACATAATCCCATCACCACTCAAAGATAATTATTAATATAACCGATTATAGCTATTTTGAGTTTTGTGCATATATAAATAATCCACAATCTAATGTTAATTTATCATGAATGCGTTTCTACATCATCATTTATCCAAAATATTTATGAAAACCACAAGCCTGTTATGTTTCAATCAGAGTTTATCTAAAAGAAAAAAAATGATTCAACTCTTCCCCTCTAAGCAGTTTGATTTTTACATTTTAAATGTTTACGCCTCAAGATATACACAAAGAATGCCTCCAGGATGTGCTTTGGACTTCATATTTGATTGTCTATAATTTAATAATTTAATGGACTTTATGTGTGCCACCATGCCTGGCACCATTCACTTTTTGATTAAAAAATTAACAGTTGAGTTGGGCATAGTGGCACAATCTGTAATCATAACAACTTCGGAGGCTGCCAGGCCAAGGTAGGAGGATCACAAGTTCAAGTCCAATCTCAGCAATTTAGGAAGGCCCTAAGTTACTTGACAAGACCCTGTCCCAAAATAAAAAATAAAAAGGGCCAAGGATATAACCCTGTGGTACAGCATCCCTGACTTTAATGCCCAGTATCAAAAAATAAATTAGAAAAAAGATGCAATTTCGATGTACAAAACCCTGAGTTCAAGCCCTAGCGCCGTAAAAGGAAAAAAAATTAACAAATTTGGGAGCTTCAACATCTCTAAAGCACAAAAAGCTGGTTTAAAAATAGATGCTTCACAATAAGCTAGTTTTCTATAAAGTTATGCACAAATAAAAATAGGAAAGTCAGAAGAAAAATAGGGAAGGTTAAAATCAACTTTAAAAGATAAATAACCAGAAATCACGCATTAGTCTGAGAGATAAGTGCTTATATTACATTAAAAAAAATTTTTTTTATATCTCCTTTTTTTCCCTCTCTCTCTGATTTTTTTTTAAAAATTCATTCAAAATAGTCATACTTGTAGGGGGGAATCGTTGCCACATAGTCACGATCACATGCATAATGAGAGCAAGCCACGGCTGATGCCAGTTCATGATTTCCTCCCTTTAGGTTCCCCCCATCCCATGTTTCCCCTACTTTACCCCCGAGTTAGTTGGGCTTCTCATGGAAGTCATATCTCCTTGTAAAGTCTAGTCATTCTCACATTACCCAAAGCAACCACACATCATATCTGCATGAACTTATTCAAACTTATTGCTTGAGCAGCCATGAGGGACCTGAAAACAGTTTCTTTTACACGGACCAAAAGAAAGGGCTGCAGAGAATTAACCTACTTCCTACCAGAATTGCTTTTAGCATCATTATGAAATAAACTACACACAACTTAAGAAAAAAGTGTCAAAATAAAATTAGGAAAATGACAGGGAATGGGTTAAAGGATGGTTTTACACCCAATCAAGGGCATTTGGAAAAAACCTTTCTCAGCAAAGACTGATTTAACACAGTGGTTACCACCTGGGACTGCAAGGAGACGTGAATGGGAGAGGCACACACAGGGGCCCTCAAGTGCCAGGTTTTCTCTCCAGTGGTGGGTAAATGAATGTTTACTTTTTTCCCAACCATACACAGATATTATAATAATCCCAGGCATAAAATATTTCAATGAATTACACTGAAAACAAAATATTAAAAACTAAAATTTCCCTTGGCCATTGGTCCTTCCTCCAACCATTGCCCAATCTCTTTCCTCTTCAGTGAAGCACCTAGAAAGAATTCCCATTTCAGATCAATACTTCTCCCCTTCCCACTCTCTGTGCTTCAGCATAGTGTCTCAACTCAAGAACTGCATCAAGGTGGTTCTGAGTCTGGCCTTACCTTACCTCCTCCTCACCCCACTTGTACCCTACACCCTCAAACCACAACCCCGAGCAGGACATACTCAGCATCCTCCTCACCCCTGCACGAGACCTTTGCTCTCACCGCTATGATTTTGATGTGATTTTGTTTCTTTCAGAACTCATGAATTTGATCCTGAATGAAATCTTTCACGAGGTGTTGAGGTCATGAGGGCTCCACTCTCAAGAAGGGATTAAGACAGCTCTTGTAGGCCTGGGGAAATTCTCTTGGAAGTGGGTTCTTAGAACTTGACTAGTGGCCCTGAGAGGGAATGATAATAGAGGGTGTGACCACTTGTCCTTCCATATCTGTACATTATAAGGCAGCACAAGGCCCTTGCCAGATGCAGCCACGTGACCTTGGACTTCCAGGCTCCAAAACCATGAGCTGAACTAACTTCTTCTTCTTCTTTTTTTTAAAGAGAGAGAGACAGTGAGAGCGAGAGAGAGAGAGAGACATCAATTTTACTTAATTTTTCATGTGGCTTTCATTGCTCCAACACTTAGTTGTGTACATGGTGCTGGGGTTTGAACCCATGTCCTCGCACATGCCAGGCAGCCAGGTAAGCACTGTAACCGCCGAGTCACCGCTCCAGCCCTAAACTTCTTTCCTTTATAAACTACCCAATCTGAGGCATTCAGTTACAGTAGAAGAAAATGGACATCTTTCAAGAGATATCTTAAAGGGCCCTTCACAATGAAGAATCCCTTAACCTCCCAGGAAACCAAAAATTCCTCCTCCAGACATCCATGATGTCACAGACTTGTCTACCACCCTGCTAAAACTATGTGTTTACATGTTGTTAGGACTGACATGTTAGCACAATATGTTGAAACCTAACCCCTAATGTGAATGTACTTCGAGATAGGGCCTTTAAGGAGCTTAAATGAAGTCAAAAGGGTGGGGCCCATAAGACTGGTGTCCTTATAAGCCAAGGAAGGTATCAGGAATGCCTGGGCAAAAAGGAAACACCAGGAGGCAACAAAATGAGAAAGTCCTTACCAGAAACCAACTTTTCCAGTGCCTTGATCTTGAACTTTTAAAGGCTCCCAAACTATGAGAAAACAAATTCTGCTGTTGAAGACACCTGACCTGTGGTAGGCTGTTATGGCAGACCGAGCTGACTAATAACACAGGTCCATCTATCCACCCGTCCCCCATGCCTACACCCTGATTATTAGCACCTTCAGTGAAATCTATGCATCTCTGTAGGTCAGTTCTTAGCACATATTAGGTGCTTACTGGATCCATGGATGATGGAATGGATAGAGGATACATGGCAAGAGAGACAAGCTGCCTGGATTCTCCGGGATTCTATTTCATAGAATTTTAAAATGCCTTTATTTTGTCAAAAATTACCCATCTAGCAAAAGCCTACTTTTTTGAGACAAAAATTCATTAACACACTTACTATGTACATACATAGAATAATGCAAAAAAAGAAAACAACCCAAATGTCCATCAATTCATGAATGGGGAAATCAAATGTAGTATATCTACACAATGGAATGAAGTACTAAGAGTATAATATGAATGAACCTTGAAAACACCATGCTAAGCTGGGTGCTGGGGGACATACCTTACTACCAGCTACTCAGGAAATTCAAGCAGGAGGATCCCTTGAGCCCAGGACTTCAGGGTCAGCCTGGGAAACAAAGTGAGACCCTGTCTCTTATAACAAACATGCAAACAAAAAACCATTATGCGAAGTTAAAGAAGCCAGACAGGAAAAAAAAAAACATATTGTATAATTAGTTTGTATGAAATGTCCACAAGAGACAAATAAAGAAATCAGAGGTGTATTAATGTTGCCAGAGACTTATGTGGGGTTGGGTAGGGTAGGGCAGGAATGGGAGTGACTAATGGATAGGAGGTTTCTTTTATGGGTAATGAAAATGCTCTAAAATTGGCTGTGGTAATTACTCTACTCAATGAATATACCAAAGTCCACTGAATCATACGTTTTAAATGGATAAATTATAAGGAATGTGAAACATACCCCAACCAAACTATTAAGAGAAAAAAAGTGACCTAGGACAGTCCTTTTGGAAAGCCATGTTGCTAAAGGTTCAGAATAGTATGTACGATGTGCTATCATGTATGTACAACAAAAACACAGGGAAGACTAGGTAAGCATTTGGTTGTATGTGCATAAAGTAAGTAGGAAGGATTTTTTCACTCAATACCTTTAGATCTTTTGGAATTCCAAACTATGTAAATGTACTGCCAATTACAAATTAAATTTTTACCATTAAAAATAATTTTCTCTGCCATCAATATCATGCTTATTATGCAAGACTATGCCTGTGCGTGTACCCAATGTTTTGCTAGACACACAGAAACTTGGGGGCTGACAGGTGATGTTTACATACTGAATTAGAATCCCCCAACTTATTGATGAGAACAAATGATATTCAAAAGGTTAACATGGAGTCCACCCAAGACTGTGGTGCAGTTTCTCAAACTCTAAGCAATCACATGCCAACCCTGCAATTTCTACTACAGATGAATTGTAGTTTACCATATGGTTTTCTTCAAAGTGACTAATGTTTAGAAAATACAGGTTTTTTTCTCACACTTTGAAATAAATAGATAAAAAATATGTCTACCTAAAATTATCTAATGAATCTCAATTTGGGAAATTTTTCATAATTGAAAGAGTATTTAATTGACACACAGGAAATCTGGGTTTTCATTCTAGTCCCCCAGTAACTGCCGTTTATTTTCATCTTATTTTTTTTATGAAGCACTTAATGAATTTGTATTTCATCCTTGTGCAAGAGGCTACATTAATCTTCTGTATCATTCAAATTTCATTATATGCTCTGCCTAGATGAACACTTAAATGATGCTTATTACAGACAGAATTCTTACCCTCTCCTGAACTCAGTTTTGTGTCTTTAAATGAGAGAACTGGCCAGACATGCTGCAGCGTGTCTGTTATCCCAGTGACTCTGGAGGCTAAGGCAGGAGGACTGCAAGTTCAAAGCCAGCCTCAACAACTTAGAGAGAACCTGAGTAACTTAGTAAGACCCTGTCTCAAAACAAAAAATAAAAAGGGCTGGGGGGGGGGGTGACTCAGTGGTTAAGTGCTCCTAGGTTCAATCCCTGGTACCTAAATAAATAAATGAAAGGATTTACTAAATGTCTATGGATCATACTCAAGTTTACTGACTCCAGGGTCCAGGCGTGGTCTGTGGTTACTCTAGGTTTGCTACTGTCAATACGTTACCTAGTGTTTCCAGTGTCTTTATCATATTTCCAGGGTAAATGTATCTTTGGTCTTAATAAAGTATATTCAAGGCTTATATTTTAAATCATTTTTATAAATGAAGAAAACTTCTAGGTACAAATAGGTAACAATGAAGCTACAACTGTTGGAAAGAATGCATGTCCCATACATATTATAAATTTCCTGGGATGATTTCCAACTTTAGCTATAAAATACAGCCCAGGATTGACTGCAAGAGATTCAATACTAAGAATTTATTTGAAGCGGGGGCTGGAGTGGTAGCTCGATGGTTACAGCACTTGCCTGGCATGCACAAGTACACGAGTTCAAACCCCAGCACCACATACACAACTAAGTGTCAGAGCAACGAAAGCCATGTGAAAAACTAAATAAAATCGATTCTCCCTATCTCTGTATCTCTCTCACTCACTGTCCCTCTCTCTTTAAAAAAAAAAAATTTATTTGAAGGAAAATTATCAAAGATGCTGCCAAATGTTCATGTAAAAGGATAGTCGCGTGATAATTTATCATAGCAAAGAATGGTTAACAATATGTCCAATAATAGGAAAAATGTTTACATGAACTTGTAATATTAATGAAATTAAATATTTTAAGGTTGCTTAATGATGTGTGAACATTCAAAGAATAAAAAGTATTCAAAATATAAAAATTTTACAAATACATACAAATGCAACAGTAAGGGAAAAAGAAAAGGAGAAAACACCAAAAGAGTTAATTACAATTGTCCCTGAGTTGTGAGGCAGAATCATGGAGGACCTTAATTTTGCTTTCAAATAGTCTCATGACATTCTTCTTCCTTTAATAATAAATATGATTTAGTATCAAAAAGCATGAGCAGTATTTTTAAAGATTCCACTTCTTTTGGCTCTAATTCTGTAGGAAATATCCAATCCATTCACAAATATTTATTGAGAATATATTCTTAGTTCTGAGAAATAGGACTATGCCAATACTGTTCTATGAAAACAATCTGTAACAACAGATTATTATTCACGACTTTAATAATTAACAGATTATTCACATCTGTAATAACAATCTTATGACACTTTCTCAAGCTTCATTTTGTTTTCCTTGTTAAAGAACTGCCCATACTTCTTTGAAGAGCTCTAGCAGGTGACCCAGCCACCCCAGGATCTGCCTGTACTGTGGCTTAGGGCACAGCTAGATGAGTCAGACATAGTGGAACCATCCCTCTGAGGCTCTCTGGGGGTTTCTATGTGAGCTCTGGCACTTTCCCTAGCTGAGTGGAGAAGCCAACCCTCTTCATGTGCAACTGCCTTGAACTATGACCCTGCAGAGATGGCAGTTCTGCTGACCTGAATCTTTAATGAAGAATTTATCTTTGCCTAAGAATTACCCTTAAAAAGTCCAGAAGGAGTAGGCATCTGGGGCAAGCTGGAACTCTTTCTGTGTTCCCTCCTCCCTCCCTCTAGGCTCTTTTCAAGTTGTACAGCCCTAGGGAATAGGACATCAAGAACATCAGGGATTGTTGAGGGTAAGGAAGGAGCATGGTTTCTTCATTTTTGAAGTTTATTTAATTGACTTTTAAATTTCCTTTTAAAAAATGCTTTGTGTTTTCATAAATCAATGAACATTTTTTCCTGAAGGTGCTCCCTAACCACACAGTAAGATTTCAGATAATCCCTTAAGAATTCCTTACTCTCCTGTACTTTGGATAACCTTACACCAACCAGTCACAGTCTGCAGTACTAGGGACTGTTTACTGTTACCTAACTATTTCTATCTGTTGCATCAAGAACATTTAGCAACTCAAACATTTAATCTTTTTGGTAAAGTGTAATTAACTACAAGACATTTTATTATTTTTTAAGATCAATGTTAGAACTGAAAGCCGTAATGCTTCAGAAAAGTTGGGTACTGAACCAAAGAACTCCAAGGCACAAACCACATGCACTGGGTTTATTCCATTTCCCCACCCCATCTGAATGGCAGCACTTTTAAAACTAACTAAAACAATCTCACTTTGAGATAAACTAAATGCCTATCAAAAGGGGACTTTAAGTAAATCAATCAGTAGATTCGGCAAACAGATGCCTATACAAACAGAATGAAATGGATTTCTGTTTCCACTTGAAAAGATATCCCAGATACAAAGTGAAAGCACACTGGTGCAGAGTACATATAAGATTACACATTACATAAAAGACACATATGTATGTGTGTGTGTGTGTGTGTGTGTGTGTGTGTGTGTGTGCTGGTAGATAAATAAACATTTCTAGAAGGAAACACATTGTTACTCTCTATAAAAAACAGTATTGGGAAAGGAGTAAGAGAAAGCTTTGCCTTTATGCACTTCTATCCAACTTTTTTCGTTTGTTTTTTTTTTTTGTTTTTTTTTTGGAAAACATTTTGCAGGCATTATTTCTACGTAAACAGGATTCAAAATCAGTGTGGAAATGGGTTCTGTGTGTGATGTAAAGATCAACAAACACACCAGGTTAGAAAAAAGAAAAACTTTTTAAAAAAACTTTTGAAAAATAGCCTTGAGATAGAATTTACAGGTCACAAATTCAGCCATTGTAAAGTGCACCTTTACTGGACTGGATTTTGCACTGAGTTTTGAGAATTTATTTGGCATAAGAAACAAAACAATCGTTTATGTAATCAAATATAAGAATACCTTTCATATTTAAGAAATCTCTGGGGGCATCAAAACCTAAGCAACTACTCAAAAATTATTCAGCAGCGACTGCACCGACGGTAAATAACACTTGGCCTTGAGATTGCAAGGGAAAGGTCAGATGCCACAGAGCTTAACTAAACGGGGTTGGGGCAAAAAAAGAAAGCAAGACCTAGCAGAGCTAAAATCAGTTTTCCAAGTACAAGGACACTTAGAAAATAAGCTACTGCTCAACTCGAGAGATCCTCAGGAGCCACTGCGGCCAGCCTGGAGGTGCCTCTCAAACAAAGCAAGGCGTGAACTTGGTGCGTGTCCTAATTCTCTAATCACCTCCCCACCCCACCCCCGCAAACTACCCGAAGCTGCCCACGGAAACCGGAGGTTTAAGGGTGTCGCCGGTCAGCTGCCCTGGATGTCTTCTCCCGGCGACCGGAGGAAAATGCCGCGCCCGCATACGAGGACCGGCATCCGGGCCCGTATCCCCCGCCTCGGCCCCTCCGCCCGCAAACCCCGACCCGGGCACCACAGCCCTCGGGCCTGGGCCCCCACCTGTGCCTTGCAGCATGTTTTGTCGGAGCAGGTCCCCGCTGGAGAGGTGCTTCAGCTCGAAGTGTTTGGTGATGCGCGACGACACGGTGCCCTTGCCCGAGCCCGGAGCCCCCATGATCACTGCGCGCAATAACCGCGCGGACGCCCCCATGGCTGCAGGCGGCGATCCAGGCTGCGCGGACGGCGGGGCTGCGGCCTGGCCTGCGCGCTCACCGGTTTCGCGGCCCCGGACCGCCGGCTGGAAACGCTGCGAGCAGGCTGCGGCCGCGGTGCCCGGGCTCTCCCGGAAGTGAGCGACAGCCACCGGGCCGCCCCGCCCGCGGCCGCGGGCTGCTGAGCCCGCCCCTCGGCGACCCCGGCGCGCCCCCTCCCCGGCTCCCGCCCGGGCCCGCCCGCGCCAGCCGCGCTCCCTGGGCACGCCCTCGGCGACCCCTGGGATCCCCGGGCCGCTCGGCGGGTACCCGCGCCCCTGCGCAGCGGCACGCCCCGCTTCGCCCCGCTCCTTTCGAGGGCATTCCTTTGCTCCTTTGCGCCTCTACAGTAACCCCCGCTCCCAGAGCCTTGCCGCCTCCTCCGACCCCCGCGCCCTGTCCTGCCGAGTCCTTCCATTCACCCTAGGCAACTGCTGGGTAACCGCTTCCAACCTCCAGTTGTCCCTTGGCGCCTTTTGATTGCGGGACTCCACTTACTCCCTCTCGCCCCTTTCGCAGCCCTAGCCCCTTCCTTGTGCATACCGGGTCCTGCCCTGCCCAGTCCCAGGCGCATCACCGTGTGCCTTCTTCGGGTTCCCCTTGGCAACCCCTTCTGCCCCACTGAGTGCCCACTCGCACCGTCCCCCATCCCCAGTTCCCCTGGATCACCCGACCCTCCACTTTCCTCCCACCCTCCTTCACTTCCCTTCTCTACCGCCTTCCTCCTCTGCCCTAGGGAATCTGTCTTCTGTCTGTAGAATCTCAGCGACAATGAGCCTGGAGGGGCTCTATTTGCCTTCAGAAATGCGTTCGTTTCATTTCTATGTGCCACTGTTCTAAGGGGGCTATGAGAATGCTGTGGTGAATAAGACAAAGATTCTTGTAGTTTAAAGTCCTTGGAGTTTAAACTCTAGTAGAGGAAGCAGTTCATAATCAGGAAACAAACGAGCAAGATAATTTTTTATTAGTTCAATGTATTACATGTTGAAGGGATTCATTGCTACACATTCATGTATGCATATGTAAGAGACAGACTGAATTTCATTTGTATTTCATCTGGCCTTTGTTTCTCCAACACTTAGTTGTGTGTGTGGTTCTGGGGTTCAAACCCAGGTCCTCACAGATGCCAGGCAAGTGTTCTAACTGTTGAACCACCACTCCAGCCCATGACAATGTAACTTGAACCTGATCCTTATCCAGGATCTCCTCCACTTCACCCACTCCCAGATCTATTGTCTCCACTGTGGTTCCCCCCTTTACAGACATAAATGTCCTTATACATATATATTAATTTTTTAATTTTCAAGTTTTAAATGCCTGCATGAGTATTATTTGGCTTCTCAGGGGAGTCAAGTGTACCTAACAGAATTGATAGTCCCCCTTCTCTGTCCGTCTCTTCTCCCCACTGCCTTTGTCCCCCACTTCATAGCTACAGTTCCCTCAGATTATGTGTCTCTCTAATATGCTGATTCTAATTCTTCTGGGAAAATACCCAGGGATAGCTGGGGTGTATGGTGGTTCCATCTCTAATTTTTTGAGGATTCTCTACACTGCTTTCCAGAGTGGCTGTACAAGTCTGCAGTTCCACCAACAGTGTTTTAGTGTTCCTTTCTCCCCACAACCCCTCCAGCATCTGTTACTGTTCGTATGCTTCATCTTTGCCATTGAAATAGTGATATGAATAAAGTAAAATAGAATGTGTGGAAGTGTGAAGGAAGACTGTTTTCGATCTGGTGGTCAGTAAAGTTGTGAAGAATTGGCATTTGCTACAACTACTGAGTTGGAATATGGAGGGAGAGTGAAACAGGGCCAGGAGGAAGCCCTTACAATAGAATGTTTTGCTATTCCAAGAACAGAAATAGAAGACAAATGAGTAACACTTTACCTATGAAATGGGCATGGAAATTAATATGGAGTGGTTAAGCTTGTGTAAAGTTCTTGGTACAATACCAGCTGCAAGGGGAAGTGCTCAATAAAAGTTGTCCATTGTGCATTTATTGTTTCTTTGTGCTGGGACACAATGCTAAGGCAAAAAGAAGGCTCTGTGAAAATAAATGCAGTGCTATCCTTCTCAAAAGTTGCCAAATGAATTGTTCAAAACTGCTTTCAATTTTAAAAAAAATTTTTTTTCAGAGGGGTAACAAGGGAGTCTTGCTCAAAAACAAATTGTGGGGGCTGGAGCGATGGTTCAATGGTTATGGAACTTACCTGGCATGCAGGAGGACACCGGTTCAAACCCCAGCACTACGTACACAACAAAGTGTCAGAGCAACAAAAGTCATATGAAAAACTAAATTAAATTGATTCTCTCTTTCTTTCTCTCTGACCCTCTCTCTTAAAAAAAAAAAAAGAATTCTGAGAGCTGGAGTGGTGGCTCAGCAGTAGAGAACCCAGCACCACATACACAACTAAGTGTTAGAAAAATAAAAAACAGATGAAAAATAAATAAAATTGACTCTCTTTCCTCTCAAAAATAAATACATAAAAAATCTGAGCTGTGTGACCAGGCAGGGAAATTTCAATAAGTAGACAGTCCTGCATTTAAAAAGAAAATTAACAACTCACATGTGTTCATTACTAAGCAAATAAGAAAGAAAAATAAATGAATTAAACATTCAATTGGTATAGTTTGAAAAAGGACAATAATCAAAGGAAGGAATTAAAAAAGTAACACACAGAATTAATTAATAAAAATGTCTGGACAAGTATAAATTATGCAATACTATAAAACCTGAAGGTGTGGGAAAGTACTTCTAATCTCTGAAGCAGGGAACATTTGAGAGTTCAGTGCCAAAAGAGACTTGAAAAAAAGTTGTAGGGAAATTGGGCTAAGAAAAAAAGTTCAAACAAACATAAAATAAAAAATAGCTGAGGATTTGTCCTCTCACCATGAGGTAAGGTGGGGGTGCAAGCCTATTGTTGTGATCATGCTAACAGGCCCACAAAACACCAACTTTGACTTTGATTTTGACTTTGCTCAAGCTTGTTGATTACAAATGAGTAAG
Organism: Aplodontia rufa; assembly: GCA_004027875.1. Taxonomy (NCBI): domain Eukaryota; kingdom Metazoa; phylum Chordata; class Mammalia; order Rodentia; family Aplodontiidae; genus Aplodontia; species Aplodontia rufa. The sequence goes on from PVKS010034501.1 coordinate 17,965, forward strand.
TGACTGCCAAACCAGGAAATCTCCTAGCAACTCAGCCTTACATTTCACCACATGCAAGCATTTGTATGGGGCTGTTCACTGTTTAACTTGATCCAGTGGTAATGACAGAACTAAAAATTAATACAGATACCAATTTAATTTTTAATCTAGCAAGGGATGCCCAAACTATATAAGACCAAGTGTTTCTACAGATTTCTTTGAATCAAATAAAGCCCAGAAAAGAGTTTGCACATAGCAGGCTTTCAACAAATGTCTATTGATTAAATACTAAGAATTACTGTTTTAGCCTGGTGTGGTAGCAACTTAGTGAGACCCTGTATCAAAATAAAAATATAAAGAGAGCTGGGAATGTAGCTCAGTGACAAAGTGCCCCTGGGTTCAATCTTCAGTACCACCAAAAGGAAGAAAGAATTACTGTTTAGTCACATTGTAGGCTGGAAGATTTAAGAAATCTAGACTGCACAAGGGACAGGGATTATGGATATGTGTCATGGGTTGGACTGTATCTCCCCAAAAGACAGACAGAGATGATGGCAGTTTTTGTGGATGTTGGGTTTGTGTCCTCTTGGAGTTGAAGAATGAAACTGAGGGTCACGAAGGCAAGCAGAGTATACAGAGGTTATTTAAGAAAGGATGGACAGAAAAAGCTTCTCCAGGAGAAGGGAGTTTTGGAGCTGAGAACTCAAAGAGGGGCTCTGGCTCATCTTTCTTAAAGTCTCTCAAGATTCTCCTTCTTGGATTAATCATTGCCTTCCCTTCCCTGTGCCTGGCAGCAGGGCACATGAGTGCTGATTTGATCTTGTCTTTCATCCTGGGCCCACGGAGCACTTTCATCGGCAGAAGAGATGCCTGTGTCCGGAACACCTTTGTTAGCAGACGACCTTGTTAGCCCGGGGTTGGGAGAGTGGGGAGGTGTAACAGCAGATGCTCTTTGCCCTCTTAGAAAAAAATGACTGTCAGCCACTTTCCTCCTTACTGACCCCCCTCATTCTGCCTATGCTGACTAATTAACTTTTCCCTCCGTCTCAGAAATGTTGGGATTGCCTAGTACCTCAGAACATGACTTTATTTGGAAGTAGAGTTCTTATAAACATAATTAGTTAAGATGAGGTCACATTGGAGTACAGTCAGCCCTTAACCCTACAAGATGTGAAGACTCAGGGGGAATGCCAGGAGATGGTGGAGGCAGAGATGAGTTAAACAGCTGCAAAGCAAGGAACAGCAAAGATCGAGGGCCACCTCAGAAGCCCAGAGGAAGATGCAAAACTGGTTTCCCCTACAGCCTTTGAAAGAGCCCAGCACTGCTGACGCCTGGATTTTGGTTGTAACCTCCAAAATTGCCGGAAAATAATTTTCTATTGTTTTAAGTCCCCCAGTTTGTGGCAATTTGATATGGCAGCGCTAGGAAATGAATACAGCACCTTTCAAAATGTGCTTATGTGGGTATATGTTGGTTCACACCATGAATTAGTTAAGTGAGAATTAAAGAATAGAAAGGTTTAGTGTCAGAGAAGTCATGATTACCATTGTAAAGGGGTGAAAAGAAAGAACAGCAAGTTCCAGGCCAGCCTGGGTAACATAGCAGAATTTATCTCTAAATAAATAAGAGGAAAGGGGAAGGGTAGGGAAAGAGAGAGACGGGGAGAGAGCCTGGAAGAGAAGGCGGGTACATCATGATTTATTCTCTGTTACAATTGTTTAGATTCTCTTGCTGGTTTTTCCTGGGCTCATTCATGTGGCTACAAGGTGACAGATCAGCTGGAATGGCTGGAACAATGTAGAGAGTTGGGCCTCTCCCCACAATGCCTTTTGACCCTGGCTTCTTCAGATTCTGTGGACTCAGGATTCCTGGAGGGCAAGGTTCAATGTGCTAGTACTTCTCATACCTTTTCTTACCTCACGCTTTGTGATGAACAAATCCAGACTCAGTGTGTGAGGGGACCACACCTGCACAGATTCTGAGAGGTACAATTCATTGGGAACCATTGTTGTAACAATCTGTACAGAAGGGCTCTATATTAATTATCTATGGCAATTTAACAAATGATTCCAAAACTTAGTACCTTTAAAAAAGAGAGAGAGAGAGTTATTTTTATGTTTCCATCTGGTTTTGTTTTTCCTCCACTTAGTTGTGTATGTGCTGCGGGGGTTCAAACCCGGATTCTTGTGCATGCCAGGCAAGCGCTCTACCATTGAGCCACCTCTCCAGCTCGAAAACTGGGTAGCTTTAAACAACAATATTTATTATCTCACATTTTTCATGGGGCAGGAGTCCAGGCACAGCTCAGGTAGGTACCTTTGGTTCCAAGTCTGACACAGTGCAGCAATTACGGTGTTAGCTTAGGCTAAAGTCAACTCAAGCCAGTTTAGGGAGGATCACTTCCAAGGCCACTCATAGGACAGTTGGTAGATCTCAGTCCTCTGTAGCTATTTGCTAAAGACACCTGTTCCAATCCTGAACAAGAGATAAGTCCTTCCTTGTTCTCGTGGAGCTAACATTCCAATAGAAAGAGAGAAAAGAGGCAAGTCCATGAATAAAAACATAAAATGGCTGGTGTTTATAGATGCCATAGAGAAAAATATATCAGGAAAGAGAAAGGGAGGGTGAGGATAGGCCTGTTGTTACTTTAGTAAAGGAAAGGTTGTCAGATAGGCCCACAATTTGAGACCTAAAGGAAAATCTGGGAGTGTGTCCTTGAAACATCAGAAGAGGGGGCTGGAATGGTGTCTCAGCAGTTGGAGTGCTTGCCTGGCATGTGTGAGGACCTGGGCTCAAACCCCAGCACTACATACACAATTAAGTGTCAGAGTAACAAAGACCAGATGAATAAATAAAACTGAATCTCCCCCCCACACTCTTAAAAAAAAAAAAAAGA
>PVKS010034502.1:0-10000 GCA_004027875.1 Aplodontia rufa
AAGTCATTCAATTTGCAGTTTTGTTAGGTTAGCCATCAGCCCTACTGCTTCCCCATAAATTCTAGCATCAACAGATGAGAGAAACCATTCAGCCCTTGAGTCTCTGAGATTGGGAGACTTCCTAAGCATAATTTTATCCATCTCCATCCATTTGATTTCAAAAGACATAATATCACCCTCTCTAATGGCCGAGTAGTATTCCATAGTATATATGTACCAAAGCTTTTGTATCCACTCATCAAGTGAGGGGCATCTGGGTTGGTTCCATAATCTAGCTATAGTAAATTGAGCTGCTAAAAACATTGATGAAGCCACATCACTATAATACGCTGATTCTAACTCTATTGGGAAAATGCCGAGGAGTGGGATAGCTGGGTCATAAGGTGGTTCCAGCCTTAATTTTTTGAGGATTCTCCATACAGCTTTCCATAGTGGCTGAACCAGTTTGCAGTCCCACCAGCAGTGTAGTAGTGTTCCTCTTATCCCACAGCCCCTCCAGCATCTGTTGTTGTTTGTATTTTTCATTTTTGCCATTCTAACAGGAGTGAGGTGGTATCTCATTGAAGTTTTGATCTGCATTTCCCTTATAACTAATGATGTAGAGCATTTTCTCATATATTTGTGGGCTTTCTGGACTTGTGCTGGAAAGAAGTTCCTTTTGAGTTCTTTAGCCCATTTATCAATTGGATTATTTGCGAGTTTGGACTTTAGTTTCTTTAGTTCCCTGTGTATTCTGGATATTAGCCCTCTGTCTGAGGTGTAGCAGGCAAAAATTTTCTCCTACTAACAGGACAAATTTTAAAAAAAAAAGTTTAAATAATCCACTGGGCAAAAAGACGAGCAGAAGAATTAAAATAAGAGAAAATAAACAAAACATATAAAATGCTACTGAAATGCTAACATATCAACAATTAAACGAAGTGTAAATGTTCAAAACACACCAATAAAAATCAAAGATATTAACAGAATTTTTAAAAGTGACCAAATTATATGCTGATTATAAGAAGCTTACTTAAGATTCAATGACATTATAGGACCAAAGTAAAAGTTTTGAAAAAGAAATACCACAAAAAGATACATTTTAACAGGCAAAATTTACTATATTAATAATTGATGAGATACACTTGAGAGCAAACCAAATTAGGACACACAGAGGGAAACATTCAGTAATGTCAATACAACAAGAAAATGTAATGATACTAAATCCAATAGATAATGGAGTCTCAAAATAAATGATTTCTAAAATGGAAGAACTGAAAAATAAGCAAACTTGCTCACAATTATAGTTGGGAACTTCAAAAGGTCCCCTCTCAGGAATGCTTGAAACTACTAGAAATTCAGTAAGGATATAGAATTCAATAAGAACCCAGCAACAAGTCTCAATTGATATATATTGATCATTTCATGTAATAATAGCAGAATATGTTTTTTTCAAGTGCACATAAAATGCTAAAGATAGATGATATAGAGGGACATAAAAACTTTCAACAAATAAATAATTGAAATTATATAGAATGTGTTCTCTCAACATAATGAAATTGAGCTAGAAATTAATAATAGAAAGACCAGAGAAACAATTCTAAATGTTGAAAAAGAAAAAATTGTAAATAATTCATACACATCAATTATAAAGTTTCAAAGGAGATTTTAAGAAGACATAGATATAACTGAAAAAAAAAGCACAATATACCAAGAATCAGCAAAACTGAGCAAAGTGAGGACCTCTAAGAATTCTCTCCTCCAAAACAATAGTTTAAAAAAAATGACACCAAAAAATAAGTGATAATCAACTTTTTCAGATCTCTGTATATTTAGTGAAGTCTCACGGTAATCCTGAGCAATAATTAAAGACAGCTGACAGATTTCATCTCACATTAGTCAGAATGGCAGTCATCAACAGTACACATCACAAATGCTGGAGAGGATATGGAGAAAAATAAACACTTTTACACTGTTGGTGGGATAATAAATTTGTACAGGCACTGTGGAAATCTGTGTGGTGATTCCTCCAAAGACCAGGCATGGAATCACAATATGACCTAGCTATACCACTCCTTGTTTTTTATCCTAAGTCATCATACTACAGTGACACATGCATAACCATGTTTATAGCAGCATAATTCAAAATAATCAAACTATGGACCAGCCTAGGAGTACATCAATGGATGAAAGGATAAAGACAATTTGGTATGTATACACAATAGAGTTTTATTCTGCCCTAAATAAAAATGAAATTATATCATTGAATGGAACTAAAGACCATTATGTTAAATGAAATAAGTCAAACTCAGAATGTCAACATACACATTTTCTCTTATTTATGGAAGCTAGAGAAATAAAAGAAAAAGAAATGTGGATGGTGTCATAGAAATCAAAGGACATTTAGAGGTGGAAGGCACAAGGGGAGAGAGAAATGTGGGGAGTGACATGATAGTGTTATATTGTTTGTACATGATAATGTAACAATAAATCCTACTAAGATGTACAACTATAATGAATCAATTTTAAAATGTGGAAAAAATAATAAACAGTAAAAGAGAAAGATAGTTGAATCTCTGTAAGAACAGTGAGTTTCATGGTATTTAACATGTCCAATTCCCATTTCTCCAGTTCTACAGGAAACTTGGAAATTGGCATGCTCCAATGACAATAAAATCCAGCAGCCTAGAAGCCATAGAGTGCAGCAAAATCTGTACAAGCCTCATCAAAATCTCTTTCCCAAAGAATTTCCATTATTTGACATGCCCTTTGTTTCCTGTAGTACCCTACTTGCAGGGTCATATTCATTTCACCTGATTCACAATTTGTCTAACAAAGAAAGCCTAATTTTCACCAGGGTCATTTCTTTAAACATTCAGAGATAATTATTTAACTTTGTAGTTGTTTAAATCAGGACCAACTGAGATTAATAGTAGGTTAACCAAAATACTTCAAAGAAAAAGTAAAAGAATGAATTGTCCATAGAGTCTTTGTAAAATTGTGACATTCTTGGGAAACAACAAGACAATGCACATAAATATGGCTCAAAAAACACCTGAGAAGGCTCTAATATCTCACCTTAGGTACTATACAAGCAGGCAATAAACAGTAAGACAGAGTTGTCCTCAACAAAGAATGAACAACTTGTTGGTATCAGACATTAAATAATCCTCTGTGTAATAATCCATTAACCACTAGGGTAACTGAGCAGAAATTTCATTGGCTATATATGACAAAGAATGTATAGCAGAGAGAATGTGTATATAAAAGTCACTAAGTAGACAACAAAAACTAAAACAAGGAGAATTCAAGATGGCGGATTAGAGGAAGACTGCATTCCTGGTTGTCCCATGGCTCAGGATTCAAGCAGTGTGAGTCATGCTTCACAGTGAGATAAGTGAAAGAGAAATTTCACTAAAATTCAATATTGGACAGAGTGCCTTATACATTCTGAAATTTGGGTTCAATGAACAAACAAGAAAGTACATTGGAGCCAAACTGGTGGCATCAGCAGCAGTCTCAGCAGCACTGATTCACCAGAAGGGAGGAATGACACAGAGAGTGAAGAACAATGAACAAATTTGGCATAGAAAACCCTGAGATGAGAAAAACAGCCTAAATTTAGCTGATCTATTTGCTGACCATGAACTGGTGTTGAAAAGTGCTCTATGATTATCAACTGGCAAATGAAAAGCTGAGGCAGTGGCCATCTTGGGGCAGCCACACTTCAGCTTGCGGCAGTGGGAGCCTGGAGATCATAGCAAAAATTGCCATACTCCTCTGGCAAGCACCTACCAAGTGGCCTAGAGTGCAATTAGAGTGAAACAAGCACAAAAAAACCAAAATTATACTCAAGGAATTTCAAGTCAGAAAAATGGAGTTAGCCCAACTTGGCTTTCCTTTAGAGGCTGGTGGCTCGCATGACTAGCTGAATTCACTCAGGGATTAAGCCTGGGAAGGCCGTGTTGGTGAGCAGCAGAGTCTGTGGAGAGTTTATTTCCCTCCCACATGGGTAGAATTCCTAGGAGGCTTCTGAGTTACAGACTCTCAGCAGAGATCTGCATCTGCCTGGCCAGAGCAGTATATTAATCTAATGTCCCCAGAGCAGATACCACCCAACAAAGCCCCTAAGGCCTGATTAGACCTAAGTCCCAGTCACCAGAATTCCTCTCAGAGGAATCCTGCAGAAGTTCTACCTGGGAGTCATCCATCTGATCAGTGCAGACAAATCTCCAACTGACAGTACTTCCCACTCCATTCTAAGTATACTAGTGAGAAGGGAAACTGAGAGCTATTTCAACCTGGTTCAGTTAGGCTACACCTACTGACAGCTAAGTGATCAACACAAAAAAGGAAAGGGCTAACAAACAGCTGCCCTTGTGCTTTCTCTTTCTCAGTACATAGCACAAGAAGAAAGGGAAAGAAGGACAATAGGGCATAGGCAGTAATGATCCATTCTCATTCATTCTGACCATGTCAGGGGAGACGATTCCTTCATTTTTTTCACTAAATCTTCTCTGGTTTTGATATTTTGTCTGTTTGGTGTTCTTGCTATGCTGACCAGTTCATGGATATATAATGTGTGTGTGTGTGTATACACACATATTTGTTTATTTTTTTCTAATTTTTAGCATTTTAATGTAGTTATTTTTCTTTGACTATGCTGACCAGTTCATGGATATATAATGTGTGTGTGTGTATACACACATATTTGTTTATTTTTTTCTAATTTTTAGCATTTTAATGTAGTTATTTTTCTTTGACTTGTCTTTTGAAGATTGGGGGTTTTGGTTTATTTATTTTGATTTTTATTTCTTTTGTCTTTGTTCATTTCTCTCTACTTCTCCCACTAACAGTTATTTCTGTCTCCCTTTATTTTGGTTACCCTATTTTTTTCTCCTCCTTACTTAAAGCCATCTCCTAACACATCTCTCTTTCATTCTCTCTTTTCACCTACTTTTTTACTGGTGCATCATAGACTGACATAAAGAAGGGATTCACTGTTACATATTCATACATGTGCAGGTTATAATTATTTTTCACCTTCTGAATATTACAAACTCTCTTCTACTTTCCTATCATGTTTTCCTTTCTATTAACTTTATTTTTGCCATTTTAGAACTAACCAGATTATATAACTCCTGGCTGAAGCATTCATATTGTTGAAATTATTAGTGCTGTGGGTGACACAGTTGACATCTACTTGCTTTAAAATCAGATCTACATCATGATTATTTATAGCTTTTGCTTTTTAAAATTGATGATCCCACCATTCCTGGGGTTTTTTTGTTTGTTTGTTTGTTTGTTTTTCTTTGTTTTGTTTTTGTGTGTGGTAAACAACATCAAAGATGTCATAGTAGGAGCCAGGTATTTATTTTAATGCTGTATATTGTGTACATCAGTTCTTGCTATTGTTTGTGTCCCCCATCCTCTGAGGTACAGGGGACCTACAGAGACATTACAAATTGAGAGCGTAGAGAACCTGATGCTGAACTAAATTTAGATAAAAGTCAGTACACTGTAACACACCCTAAGTAGTGACATTTGAACATCAGCTATACTTTAATACAAAGACTAGAAATAACAAAAACCTAAACCAATAACCTGGTCTTAAGTAGTAATTGATAGGGCTGGTCTCTTAAGGTCCCACTCAAGGACATTCATTGCTATAAGGAATAAAAGAGAATTAATCCAAAGACTGTGTATACCACAACAATGAGATATCTCAAACTAAATCATTCTAGGACACCTTGGTTAGAGAGGGCTGTGCCCTAAAAAGGCCCATGCATAAGAGTGGAAGACAAATTCATTCCAACACCTGGATAAAAACCCAACATAGAAATACAAGAAATATTAAAAAATAAAGTAAAATGACACATCCTAAAGTTCATAATTCATCAATAATCAACCACAAATATTTTGAAGTGGATGAAATCTCAGATAAAGAATTCAAGAAACTGATTATAAAAATGATCAATGATTTACAAGAGAACAGACAAAAACAACTGAATGAATTAATTGGAACCTATTGCCTGTGGCCCTTATCAAGGATCCCACCCTACTGAAGAAAGCAGTTTAATCCCCATCTACTGAAAAACCCAGTTTAATCAGAAAACTCACCCCATGGCCCCCTCCCCACTGATTTCCTCTATATCTACCACTGGCTGTAAGCAGCAGGTGGGTTCCCCTGCAGGTTTCTCTTGAGTAAATCTGTGTTAAGGTTGAGTTGCCATTCTCCTGTCCTTTTATTTCCTTCATTTCATCTCTTTCCTTACAGTCTGAAGTTAATAAAGAGATTTGTATGACTCGAAGTATAACCTAAGATAACACAATATATCCTGGCCTTCCTCTCTAACAGGCACTGGCTGGCATTGGCTTTTTAGCTGGAACAGGTGTGTACAGAGATGATAAATAGCAATAATTCTAAAAATGAAGGATTGCTGCCATTGCAGAATGGTAAGCTAAGGTCACACGTTGTGTGGTGTGCACTGAAAATGTTTGACACTAATGTCTGCACCAGTTCCATGAGCTAAGTTATTGCTGACTCCATGTTATACCTAGGAACTGAGGTAAGCTGAGTTGGGGAATCTACCCAAGGTCACAAGTAAGCAGGACTCAACGCAGGCTGTGCAGTTTCATAAATGTTCAGGTCCAGTGCCCATGGTGCCTCTCTGCATGTTGATACAGCTTGATTGCTGTTTGTCAGTCACTGACCACAAATAGGGTCCTCAAGAACACTGAGAAACCCACTAGGAGCTAGGTCAAGTTCAACTTTCATGGGGGCGCATAGTGACAGGCTTGGAGGCGTGGCAGGCTGGTCAAACAAGGATCTTCTTCCAAAAAGACCAATGCTCCATTGAGAACCCACTGCCCACACCTGCTGCTAAGTATCTCATAGTTCCCGCCCCTTGGCACTAAAGACAAACAGAAGTGTCCCAGATTGGAAGATGCCTACTGTACCCCAAAATGCCTCACCCTGGACTGACTCATGGTGGCTGTCCATTGCTTCCATCCTCCAGTGCCTCCAGAGCTGGTGGAGCATCAGAAACCTCTGCAGACTGCCACCCTCCCCCACCTCATTACTCACTACATTTTCTGCCAATCCCTGGGAGACACTTAATAAAATCCTTTTCTGTTTTAGCCACAGAGGTTTCTGGTGTATTCAACAACAATAAGAAAATCTCCCTTCACTCACTCATTAATTTATTTATTTTCATTCACCAAATCTTTGTTGATCCTCTGGGACCCACTGGGTTGAGATCATGGATCAGAAGGCTTCCTCCATCAGTCACTGCTGTGTGACTGCTGGTAAGTTAATTGACTTTTCTGTGTTCAGTTGTCTTACCTATAAAACATAATTAACCACTGGTACTTCAGAGGATTGTTGTAAAGTTTAAATGAGTTGTCATGTACTTGGGACAGAATAATTGCTATGGAAGTTGTTATTCATAAATTTTATTAATATTGTCATTGTTGATGCTAACACTACCACATGGGCCAGCAGGCACACAAGAGCTGGGAAACCAAATACAATCAGCCCTTAATCCCAAGGAGCATTATGTCTCACTGTGAGACAGACAAGACAAAGAACCACAGTGTCAAGTCAGCAGCAGGTGCAGGGCAGGGAGAAAAAAGGGGGGCTTTCCAAGGAGGGATCAATCTGCATTTGAGAAAGATTCACCCCAGTGTCTAGAATCAAAATCTCTCCCCACCTGCTGGTCTCCATTATAATGGACAAATCCACCTCTTTCTTCTGTATTCTTTCAAAATGCTGGGTGCCCCCCAGGGTGGTGACATTGACATGCTCCCTTTTGGAAAAGCGCATATAAACAGTGGCCACAGCCAACAGCTGGGAGGCAGATGGGAATGTTTTTGAAAAATGGAGAGGACAAGTGGAGAAAAGCAGAGACACCCCCCACCAGTCATGTCTTACATTGCCAAGGCAGTGGGGCCAAATTCTGCTGTCTCCCTTAGTCTAAAACCCTGCGTCCCTGCCCTCTCTTCTTCCTACCATCCTCCAGGTTTCCAGGGGTCTGCAGTCCCTACCCTTTCTGAACCTTGATCTTCAAGTATGACACCTGCCAAAATACTTCTCTGAAGAAGTCCAGTTTCCCTAGCAGTTCCTTAGCCTCCACCAGACAACAGCAATAACGGCAGTAATAGAGCAGGCATCCTGTAGTCCTCACCTCCCACAGAAGGAGAGTTCCAATCACCTGGTGACTTTCTTTTATCTGGCTTTTGTTGTACCCTTTCCCCATGAACCACCACCCTTTCCATCTAGTATGCTCATTTTCCCTCTTCTTATCCACCCCAAGTTCTTCAGGTTTTATTTTATTTTATTTGGGGGGGGTTGTTTGGTTTTTGTTGGTTTGGGGGAGTGTTTGGAGGGTCCTGGGATTTGTACTCATAGGTGCTTTACCATTAGCTACATCCCCAACACTTATTATTCTTAATTTAGAGACAGGGTCTAGCTAAACGGCTATGGCTGGCTTTGAACTTCTGATCCTCCTGCTTCAGCCTCCCAAGTCACTGGGATTACAGTTATGCACCCCATGCCTGGCCCAAGACCTTCAGTTCTGCTTTCAGCAATCTCTAGTCCTCACCTGACAGAACAGACACAGCCCATCACTCACCTGTGGAGCTGTAATTCAGGAAGCATGCAAGAGCACACCCTGCACCCAACTGCCAGCATCCCTGGCTGTTGTAGGGGATTTCATCCTGGAAAGTGCACCCTGAGAGCTCAGTAGGACCTGGGTAGATGACATCATTCCCCTCCAGAATTTCTTTGGGTTTTGGGTTTGCTCAGCAAGTGGGAGAAACATGGTAGTCATCAACCAGTGCCTTGTCTCTCATGAAGGAGTTCTAATAAGAACATAATATTTCTTTCCTAGTCTTCTCATATAAAAACTGTGAACTAATCTTTTCCCCACCAGGTGCCGAGTCCAATGAAATGGGATCTTTTCTTCTCCCTTGCACATCCAAGGTAGCATCAGAGCTTGGTGAAGGACTCTACACCCCACCAGTCAGAGGCAAACACCCAGCTCAGTATCAGGCTGCCTTGGCCTCTTGTCCCCAGGACTGCTACTCCTGGTGCACAATAAATATGCCCTGAACTCACTGAAATAATGGTTGGTTTGTGAACATTTGCTAACGTGGTGCCTTGAATGTAAGGAGTACCATTCTAGAAACTTATACATTCATGGATTTGAGCAGATGCTTGCTCTGCCAGTGCTCAGTGTAGCCCAGCCAGAAGACAGAAGAGATAAAGTATGCTTTCCTAAAGAGTCAATCCCAAGACTTCATACATGCAAAGACTTGCTTCAGGGATAATCAGTCCCAGAGCATGTTGGAGACCTGGCACTGGACCCTGGACACTGGAGACTGGGGGAAGTGAGGAAACTGCAGGAGAAAACTGTGGCCCCACAGTGAGTAAACAGCCAGGAGGAGAGTGCCCCAAAGTGTTCCTTGGAGGAACATGAATATGAATAAAGCCCAAAGACAGCCTGGCAGTCTCTCTTGTGACAAGCCCTGCAAAGCTTGTCACACACATCTCTTTTCTCCATACACAACCCCCATCCCTGATGTGAAGAGACTCTCGTGGCACATTTCTTTCAATTCAGAGGGTGCTTGGGGAATATGACAGGTGGCAGGATCTAAAAATATACTCATCTGCCTTCTGAAACACTATGAAAAGGGGCTCAGCAGGTAAGTCCCATAGTGAAATGTTATTATTATCAATTACAGTGACACTTTCTGACAGTAGGATCTTTTGTGAGATCTCAAAGCACAGTGGCATCTGGTCCTTTGTTGTTTCTTTCCAGATCCCTTTGCAAGACAAGGCTGTGACCTCATCTCTGACAGGGAAGGATTTAGACACAGACTTCAGAGATTGGACTATGGCCACACAAGAAGGAGCAACAACCCATAGGCCTGATCCCCCTGGGTACCACAGTTGTTGTGGAGGCTTTGGGTCAGGGAATTAAGAAGAGCAAAAAAAAAAAAAAAAAAGAAAGAAAGAAAA
>PVKS010034502.1:12500-20843 GCA_004027875.1 Aplodontia rufa
TATTACAACCTTATTCACAACAATGAGTGTCACAGATCTTCCTAAAGAGTAGAAAAACTAGGGGGTAAATGGTGAGGAAAAAAACAAGATGGGGGAGACTTAACTCTAGAAAATTAAGATTTTGCTTAACCAAAGATTTTGTAGCATTGCTTCTTAAATAACTATGAGCCTAAAATTCTAAGAAGGCTGCACCTGCTCTGCTCTCACCTCATAACCTCAGCCAAATGAGAAAGGTAGGGAAGGGTTCCAGGCATACAGCAATCACCAGAGGCAGAAAAATCTAGGCAGTCAGTGTGGGCAGAATGATGAGGGTCCATTAGGAAGAAATTAGCAGATGGTCATTTTTTTTTCTGAAAGAGCAAAGAGCCCTAAGTAAACCGAGGTGCATATGAGCTCCACACCCCACTTCACCAACATGGGAGATTCCAGACAGCAACTACCCCTCTGCTGATAAAAATGCTTGCAGGCCCAAGATGAAGGACTAGATCAGACCAGAATTTCCCCATTTGTACTCCTAGGCATGGGAGAGGGAAGGCAATGATTAATCAAGGGTAGAAAATCTTTAAAAGGTAAGGTGCATCCCCTCAGCTCTGAGACTCCCTTCTCCTGAAAAAGCTTTTTCCTTTCTGTCCTTTCTTAAACAAGCTCTGTTGCTGTTCTTTCCTCAGTGTCCATCAGTTTCATTCTTCTACTCCCAGAGAACACAAACCTGACATCCACAAAAACTGGCATCGCACCTGGAAACTACCCCACTGACCCCGAAACTTCATGAGTGAGGAGACTTAAGCCCCAGACAGACAATTCATTGATTTTCCTTAAACCACAGAGGAGGAATCAAATCCATGACCTGTAGTGGTTGGTAGTGAGAAGTTCTAATAGAGTTCTATCAGAGTTCTGGACCCTCTGATCTGTAGTGGCATTGATGATCTTCTATAAAATGAAGGTGAAAAGCTGAAACACAGAGGATCCAACAGCAAAGCCAAGAATTATACAAAAGACTGTGAAGAGGAAAGGGACTAGCCAGGAAAACATAACTTAGGGAGACCACCCCATATTCAATGAATAGGAATACAGATCAAAAGAAGGGGTGGTGTGAGAAAGGCCAGGGTACAAATTCCTGTCCAGTTAGTAGGTAAACAAGTGTAAGTATTATTTCCATGTAGGAAGACGATTCCCTTCTTATAGTCAAGGCAGCCAGAGAGGTGGTAGTGAAACAGGTAGAAAAGTTAAGCAGTCAGAGTAGTTAGAATGTTAGAATCAATCAAGAGAAAAATGATTGCTTTTCTTTTAAGATGAATTTTAACATCCCCCAATGCTAGTAGGAAGGCTCTGGCAAAATGGATCCTGATGCAGACACTCACTTATGCTAAGCAAGGCACCACATTCTTTCTATTGATGCCTGAGACACAAACCCAAGGCTGGACCCACGCCCATTTCCTAGGTTTGGGGGAAGGGAGAGGATGACCAATTGAATGGTGAACATCCTATAAAAAGGGCAAACCTAGCTGCCTCTTTGGCTCTGTCCCCTTCTCCCACTCTGGAGGAAGTCTACTCTTTCCCCTATGCTTTGCTTTCTATTATTTTCTTAAAATAAAATCTGTGTACTATGCTTGCTTTGGTGTCCCTCGGTTTCATTCTCCATCTTGGGGGGGACATGAGCTCAACTTCCACCAAACTGGCATCAGTAGGAGACAACTGTGGTCCCATGCCCAGCCCTGGTAAAGTGTCCAGCTCTGGTGAAAAGTAAAAAGTAGTAGCCAAATGTGCAGCTCTGAGGGGCTGGAGATCAACATCGATACCTGAAAGTTAGGGTTTTTAATTAAAATATGGTGTGTTTGGAGTTTTAAGAATACCCATCTGACAAAAAAAAAAAAAAAAAAAAAAAAAAAAAAGAATACCCTTCTGGGTAGAGGGAGGAGTCTGCAGTAGTCTGGATTGTAGGGTGTAGGATTTATATTTAATAGAGGCACATTGACTAGTGGGTCTCTATCTTGGCAGAATAAGAACTGGCTTTTGTGACAGATAAACTCCAAAAGGCATGGGGAATGGAGGCTCTCATGGGTTTATTTGTGGTTCCATACAGGTAATGTGTTCACAGATGGGATTGGGGAGAGAAAAGTTATAGTTACACAAAGAGGGAGGGAGGGAGCCCACCAGGCTCCTCTCCTGTACATTGAGAACTTGTGAGATGGCAGGCTGAGGAAAGGTGCCCCATTGACCTGTAGCTGACCTGTTACAGGGATGGTAATATGTGAGGGAAAGTATCAGGCAATCTACAAACCATGAAAGGGTATTGGGGGAGGGAGGTCTAAAATATGGAAAAAAGGAAGAGGACATGGCATCAAAAAGGTCAAGGCATGAGAGAGAAGGAAGGGTGTATGAACTGTTATATTAAGGGAGAGGTAGGAGGGTGGCTTGGTTAAGGGGTTTGCAGTGTTGGAAAGATGTCAGTGGATTGTCTACAAAGAGAGCACACATGGATGGGGGAGGGATAGGAGAGAGTGATGACTGTTTAGTTGTTTCAGGTTTTGAGAAGAGAGGATAGTAATGATGCCAGTTTGGTAGAAGTGGGATTCATGTCCCCTGGAGATGAAGGATGAAACTGAAGGACACTGAGGCAAGTATAGTAGACAGACTTTAATTTAAGAAAATAATAGAAAGCAAACCACAGGGACAAGAGCAGACTTCCCCCAGAGTGAGAGCAGGGGACAGAGCCAAAGAGTAAGTTAAGTTTGTTTGCCTTTTTTTTTTTTTTTAAGGATATTCACCCTTCAGTTTGTCATCTTCTTCCTTCTCCCAATCTTAGGACCTGGGCATGGGATAGTCTGGTAGGGTCCAGGCTTGGGTTTGCACCTCAGGCATCAATAGAAAGAATGTGGCACCTGGCTTCACAGAAGGGAGTGTCTGCATCTGGACCCATCTTCCCAGACCCTTCTAACTAGCATTGAGGGATGTCAATTGATCTCAAAAGGAAAAGAACCAGTTTTCCCTTGATTGATCTGAGCATTCTAAGTACTATGATGGCCTAACTTTCCCCTGTCTCATTCCCCTCTCTAATTAAGGAAACTTTTACAGCTATAAAAGACAGGAAATTGGGCAGTGAGCATTATTTGGCTACTTCAGGTTGAGAGGGGTGAAGAGGGGCAAGCAGTTTGGGTTTCCTTCTAAGAATGTTTGGGGTCCATGATAAAGGCCCTCTGGAGTGCACTTGGGTGGTTCCATCTTCATCATCATCAGGAGTTCAACAGATTTTAACTTCGAATGAATCAGCTGAAATAAGACATCAAAAAGTTAATGTCAGAATGAAAATTAACATTGAATCTATGAGAGGGAGAACTAGGTCTGTTATTTGGCTCCTCCAAGACAAACACGTATTGTAATTGAGAGTCTAGGGGTGTCCAGAAATAGGCATCTAATACAGTAAACTATGTAGCAGTAGCTAGGATCCGAAAAGAGAGAGTATAAGGATTAGGCATCACAGAGTGGAGGGGTAATTATGCTTCATTAATTACCTTAAGGCCTTGAAGTAGATGCCATTTCTTTTTTGGTTCTTGGATTCCTAAAATAGGCATGTTACTGCCTCTGGAGTGAAAAGACAGAGGGATCCTTTAGGGCTATTTTAACTGAATTTTACTTTTCACTTACCCAATTCTGCCTTTAGTGGCCCATACTTCAGGTTTATATCACATTTTAATAGATGCAAGCCACGGGCCTTAGATTTATCATGATGGAATCCTGAATCTCTGAAAGTAAATATCTACCTAATAAGGGATAGGACACTCTTTGGACTATCAGGAATGTTTGAGAAAACGTCATCCTGTCCCTTTTACAGCTTAGTAGGAGAGTTACAGGACCTCCAGACACTCCTTATACTATCACAGTATTAGAGGAGAGGGATTCAGCATAAGAGACAAGTGCAGAAAGGCTACCACTAGTGTCCAAGAGGAAATTGACCTTTTGGCTCCCTATAGAGAAACATCCTGGGACTCATGTATAGTGATGGGAGTCACTGGAGCCATTAAAGCTGACCTTGGACCCATCAGGCATGTGTGGGGAGCTCTGGACTGGAGGGCCTGTGCCCCTGGGGACATTTATTCCTCCAGAGATTAACTTGACAGATAGGGCATTGGTATTGGTCATTTGGCCTGTGGGCGTTCCTGCAGGTAATGTCCCCCCTTTTCACAATGGAAACAATTCCTTTTTGTGTCTTGGAGTCCATTCCATTTCTCTCCTTTATCATCCCAGAAGCTTACTCCTTTCAGGGAGTAACCAGTGCCTGAACTTTTTCCAGTTTCTATGTTCTCTTCCTTTACTCTCCTCCTGATCTTTATTATAAAAGATGGAGGATGTTATTTAAAGACTGCAAGATGGGGGATGTTATTTAAAGAATGATCAGGGCCATAGGCAAATTATTGTACCTTCGTTTGAATGTCTGGGATCATAAGTGATAAATTTGTACTTTAAAATTATGTGGCCCTCCATGGACTCAGGGTCCATGATGATGCATTTTCTCAATGCCTCCCTGAGTTTCTCCAGAAAGACTATTGGGTTTCCCTGAGTCTATGTAAGTATTAGTTAACCTACAATGCTATATCTCAAACATGAATCAAACAAAAGCTAAGAGGGTTCCTTTATGTGGAAAGGGTAGCAAAATGATTTTATGTTCCACATTGCTAATCTTTAAATAAATTAGGCTCACTCACCTTATTACTTTCTAAAAGTACAGTTAAATTTTATCTCAGTGTAAAGAGTGAGATTATTCATATCCAAACTATAAAAATATTAAATGAAATAATTAAATCCCAATTTAAATTTGTTGTTTCCAAATAAACCTGAAGGAGACCATTGTTACAAACAAATTTAGTTTGGAAACACCAGCTTGGTAAAATGATGTCCTAAGTTTTACACCTTAAAAGATTTATACACTTGGAAGATATGAATAAATCTAATACACAATAGAAGCCAGTATTGATTACATAGATATTCTTATATTAACTAAGTTTAACCTTTGAAGAATACTTCAGAAACCATAGTGTATAATAACAATAATCATAGGTCTGCACAGGCTTTAAATTCTCTCTGTTTAGGAAAGTGTTGTGGTCAGAGATAGACGTATCTGGAGTATAACAGTGAAATACATATATATTTTATATTAAATATATATATATATTTTAGTTAAATCAGATGGATATAACTCATGTTTTGAAATGGCAGTGTGGCCCTCTTATATCCAATGCAATGTGTAAAAGAGGGTATGCTAGTTACCTTGTCTGTAACCCTGCATAAATTTTTATTTTATAAACTTACATACCACTTAAACAAGGCTCAGATAAACATCTAGTTCTTAAATATAGTTCTATTCACATAAATTAAGGTGTCAGCTATATTGTAATAACCTAAAAATAGCTGTTCATTTAATGTTATGAAGTAATCATTCAAAAAGTTTTAAATTAGATACAAAGTATAATTTCTTTAAGATTTAAGTTACCTAAGTAATAAAAGCTAACACCAGGAACTATCTTGATCAGAATAGATGATTGATTTAAGAAACACTTGTTACTGTAACACATTGAATTAGACTCTTGTTCATAATAGTACATTAATATTTTAACTTAAGGGAAAACTTAAATAACTTTAAATTATGCCAGTTATATTTAATTTAATCCCACATAGACTTTTGAGATTTACCTTTCACAAATCATCTGCTACTTACTTAGACACTATAACTTCAGTCTCATCCAGAAGCATTTCTTTCCTTCTAATTCCCAAAGTATATTTCCATACCTAAAACTTTCTTACATCTCTTTCCTATTTGTTTTTTCTTAAACTTTTTTTTGAAACAATCCTTATAAAACTTCTGAATCTTTCTAATTAATCCTAACAATAAGGTCAAATATTTTATGCTATTTATAGTACTTTAATTAAACACAGCTGAAACCTTTCGTACTCCCTGCATGTAGAATTACACCTGTTAGAATTTTAACACTCAATAACCTTGCTTTTGGTGAAGACTCAGAAAAAATAAATTTAAATTCTATTTTTAGATACCAATCTATAAAAGCACACTTAATAAACCCAAATGTATGTTACCTTATAAAATTTGTAATAACACACTTAATAAAACCCATATATGTCACCTTATAGAAACTAAGAAGTCAAGATTACTCAAATTTACTTAGCAGTTGATGTTTTAACAAACATCTTTGCAAATTAATCAGATGTCTCCTCTAACAACCACATTTATGGAAATTAATTCCATATATGTTAAATCTAATTTACTCATTTTTAATTATTAATTTTAGGTTACCTGTGAAACCAGGATACCAGAAAAAAATAAGTCATCTTTTCTCTGCTGAAGAAAAATACTAGAAGCAATGAATATTACACTTTAAACATTTAAAGAAACTAACATTTTATTGATTGACCACCTAGAAAAACATGTGAGCTAGTAATCTTAAACACATCATTACTCTTATGTTAAAATGATTTAGATTGAACCTCTTTTTAAATGTTTAAGTCATGTGAACTAAAAGTCATTTGTATCCATTTTCCTTTTTTTAAATTTAATTTATGAGCATTTATCTATAAGCCAATGTGGTACCATGTTGAACAAAACATAACACACATGTACACAAACACATAAGACAGGTGTGTACCCAAAAAAACCAAAAAGAAACAGATGTTAGAGCCTTTCTTTGAATAATGGACCTTTTGAATAAAGACAGCAGTAAAAAACCACAATTAAAAACTCTAGTTAGAATTTCAGGAAGGTGGCTGACTATAAGATCAACACCAGTAAGTCACTAGCTTTCCTTTACTCCAGCAACAAATCTGCAGAAGAAGAAATCAGGAAATCTCTCCCATACACCATCTCCTCCAAAAAAATGAAATACTTGGGCATCAATCTTATAAAGGATATTAAGGACCTCTACAATGAAAACTGTCAAACACTAAAGAAGGAAATTACAGAAGACCTGAGTAGATGGAAAAACACTCCATGCTCATGGTTAGGCAGAATTAATATAATAAAAATAGCCATTCTACACAAAGCCCTATACAGATTTAATGCAATCCTCATCAAGATACCAATGGCATTCTTCACAGATATAGGAAAAGCAATTATCAAGTTTGTATGGAATAACAGAAGACCCAGACTAGCCAAAACATTACTCTGCAGGAAGGAATAAGTAGGGGGTATCTCAATCCCTGACCTGAAATTATACTACAAGGCTATAGTAGTAAAAACAGCATATTATTGGTATCAAAACAGAACTGAAGGCCAATGGAATAGAGTAGAAGTTTCTGAGATGAATCCCCATATCTTTAACTATTTGATATTTGATAAAGGGGGTAAAAACATAGTGTGGAAGAAAGATACCCTGTTCAACAAATAGTGTTGGACAAATTGGACAGCTATGTGTAGACAACTGAAGCTGGATCCTTACCTTTCATCCTACACAAAAATTAAATGAAAATGGGTCAAAGATCTAGATATTAAGCCAGCAACTTTAAATTTACTAGAAAAAGAAGTAGGGTCAACACTACAGGACATAGGAGTCGGCGGTGCCTTCCTTAACAAAACTCCAATGGCACAAGCAGTAAAGTCAAGAATAAATGAATGGGATGAAATTAAACTAAAAAGCTTTTGCACAGCTAAAGATTTAGTTAAGAGTGTCAAGAGAGATCCAACAGAATGGGAGAAAATCTTTGCCTCGGACAGAGGGCTAATATCCAGAATATACAAAGAACTACACAAACTAAACAACAAACACAAATAATCCATTCAATAAATGGGCTATGGATCTAAAAAGAAACTTCTCACCAGAGGAAGTCCAGAAAGCCCATAAATATATGAGAAAATGCTCTACATCATTAGCAATAAGAGAAATGCAAATCAAAACTTCACTGAGATTCTACCTCACTCCTGTTAGAGTGGCAAAAATGAAGAATACAAACAACAACAGATGCTGGAGGGGCTGTGGGAAAAGAAGAACACTGTCACATTGCTGTTGGGACTGCAAACTGATTCAGCCACTCTGGAAAGCAGTGTGGAGAATCCTCAAAAAGTTAGGGCTGGAACCACCCAGATATCCTACTCCTGGGTATTTTCTTTTAAAAGAGTTAGAATCAGCATATCAGTGTACTATAAAGATGTGGCTTCATCAATGTTTATAGCAGCTCAATTTACTATAGCTAGACTATGGAACCAACCCAGATGCCCCTCACTCGATGAGTGGATACAAAAACTTTGGTACTTATATACAATGGAATACTACTCGGCTACTAGAGAAGATGATATTATGGCTTTTGAAACCAAATGGATGGAGATGGAAAAAATTATGC
>PVKS010034503.1:0-20833 GCA_004027875.1 Aplodontia rufa
TCAACAATTTTACGTTGGAGTATTTTTAAGTATAGTTTTGTATTTTTCTTCAATGGAAAATAATTGAACCTTACTTTTTGACTCAGGTTTTTCATTATATAATTCAATTAGTATACTGTGCCATAAAATAACAATGCAAACTTCTTGATAATGTATATGGGTTTTTTTTTCACCTTTATTGAAGAACCTCAAACTGCTATTTAGGGATTTCTTACATTGATTTAGTTTTCCTTTTTTCTCCTTTTTAATCAGCAATGTTTAGTTTAGTGTTATCAGGGTGTCTGCTGTTGACAACCTCTAAATGCCCCTTCTATTTTGTTGTTTCTAATTTGTTATAGAATAGGATAGTGGATGTTTTCAAAGTATGTATAAAATCAGAGAAAGTGAATTTTTCGGTTAGGGGTCAACCTATTAGTGAATCACAAGAGCCGTGTCACATCTGTGTTGTCTGTGTTCTGAAAAGTGAGGTTGCTATTTATATTTGGTAGACAGCTGAGTTTCAAATACTCATGATATTATTCTAGCACATTTAGTTTCTGATGGTATATAATAAAACTATTTACTAAATAACACAAGCAAGTACATATAACGTACATTTATATGTGTAAATCTACAACTATACAACTAAGTCACAAATTTGCATTGCACTAAGATCATTCTTGAACTTCCTGAGTTAAGGCAACTAATGTGTGATGAGAATATAACAGGGTGTGGATTTTTTGAAAGATGGCACAGAGCTGCCCTCCATATATAATAGTGCTTGAATTCAAATTTTACCAGTTCATTATGCTTTCCCATTGAAATATTTTGATATAATGCTGATATATTTTTGTAAATATTATGTAGACATATATTGCTTTCTTTGCATTTTTTAACTTGAAAGGTCATAACATGGGAAACTTATTTAGAATGTTTATTAAATTCAACCTTCTGGAAATTTTATTTTCTGAAGATATTTTCTTTTAAATATTTCTCTTTTGTTTATACTTTGAAAACTTCATTTTTCTCTCTTGTCTTCTGTGACATTTATACTTAAATGTCCTTTTACTTGTAATTCTTGTTCCTACTGTTTCATGCAAGTAAATCAGAGTGAGTTTAAAATTCTCACTACCTCAAATAAAGCAAAAGGGAGCGTCATATTTTATATAACAGTTTCTTTATGGCAGAGATAGCTTTTATAATTTTTAGGAGTTCTTTATGGAAGAGATAACTTTTATAACTTTTAGGAGTTTCTAGCCACTACATGTTGAAGACAATTGTGTGTTTTTTTAAATTTTGTTTTGTTTTGAGATCAAGTAGAAATTGAATCTTTTCTCTGGTACTTGCTGACAGGATATCTTTTGATGAGCTACTTATTTTTCTGAACTTCAGTTTCTTCATTTATATATATCACAGAGGGTATAATACATGTTAGCTTTTATTGATAGCATTACAGTAACAGTAATACTATATATAATTGTACATTATATAAATAAACACTGAAAATTTGATTGTGTTGTATTTAGAAACACTATAGGAAGTTTACAAAAATATTCCCTGCACCACATTTGTGCAAGACTAATATATTTAATATTTCATTTATTCATTTATTCTATTTAATTCTTAGTACATTAATGTGTTTTGGTAGTTTATCATATGGTATGCATTATGGAATACTTATAGAGTTTGGTAATCACATTAAGGAATGTAATGTTTCTCATTGCATATTTTAAGAAGAACCACGATTCAGTGCAATAATACTGGATAATTATAATAAATTACTTATATAAAAGTATGCATTCTATAATCAAATCTCAAGTGCCAACCATTGGCATTATATTTATTAATAACTTTTTTCTGCTAAAGGGAGTAATACATGTTCATTGTATAACATTTGGTAAGTAGAGAAAAGCATAAAGAAGAAAATCACTGTCATAAATTAATGACAAGCAAATACAATTGCAATGTGTGACAAAGTGTTACTATATTTAGTAGAAAATTGCTCCTACAACTCACTTTACAAAGATAAGCACCCAAATATAAAAATAGGTAAAGGAAATAGATGAGTAATTCTATCACAGTAAAATGATAATCATAGAAATTCAATTTAAAACAGCAATTATTTGTTTTATTATCTCCCAAACTAGTGAAGAGTATAAAAAAATGCAAACTGTTGGTGAGGATGTGGGGAAACCATAACTGTCATATTTTGGAAGGCATACGGAAAATATCAGACCTAGCAAGTTTCTTTGGATTACATTCTAATGAGCCAAAAGCACAAAGATACATCTAAAATGAGTTTTATTGCAGTATAGCTTATAATAATGAATATATTTTTAAATAATATAGACAGCTATCTCTAGAATTAACCAAGATATATCTATCTATCTCTGTATATATCTCTCATAAATTGTTAAGCCTGATGATTGCAAATGTATATTTGTTTAATAAAACAATGAGCATTTTCTAATGACATTAAAAAAGCCTACTTTTAGTATGCTTCCAAATTTTTACTGATGAGCATCATTACATATAAATTTTCTCTATATCTGTGATTACATTTTAGGATGAATTCCTAGAAGTGTGTTCAATAGGCAAAGAATATATGCATTTTTAGAATTCTTGATACATATTAGATAAGTTTTGTGGAGGAGAGGAACAATAATACACTCTATTTTCAAAGTTCTTAGATATTCGTTAGGTGACTCCTTAATCCATGCTGTTCTTAGTTAGGTGCTTTCTCGTTTGCTGTTACTTTTCTTTTACCTTTGCATAGGCCTTGGTCTTAATAAAAATAAGAATATAATTTATCACCTAGAAATTGTTTTTCTTTCTTTTGAATTTTTTTTATACCTTTTTTTATCTTTTCAGACGTGGGTTGGCAATAAGCGACGAAAAATGAGTAGTAAAACTTCTGAATCAGGAGCAACAACAGGAACTGTTTCTGTTACCCCTTTGGCAGCTCCAGACATTACAGTCAGAAACGTGGTTAATTTAACTCGACCCTCAAGCCAACAGTCTTCTTGGACTTCTGCCAATAATGATGTCATTGTAACTGGTATATATAGTCCAGCCAGTTCTTCAAATAGGCAGGGGACAAGCAAACATACAAATACACAAATTACAGAAGCACATAATATTCCTATTCAGAAAACAGCCAATAAAAATGATACGGAATTTCAGTTGCACATTCCTGTTCAAAGACAAGTCGCACACTGCAAAAATGCCTCTCTGCTCCTAGGTGAAAAAACAATTATTTTGTCAAGACAGACAAGTGTGCTGAATGCTGGAAACTCGGTATATAGCCACACAAAAAAAAACTGTGGAAGCTCTTCGGTGCAAACTTCTGACATGACAGTACCTCAGAAGACATCTATGTGCCACCGACCTTGCAAAATTGAACCAGTTGGGATTCAAAGGTCATATAAGCCTGAACATACAGGTCTGTCATCACATAACTTGTGTGGACAAAAGCCAACTAATAAAGACCCTTACTGTAGAACACAAAACTTGGAAATACGTGAAGTGTTTTCACTGGCAGTCAGTGATTATCCCCAGAGAATTCTGGGAGGAAATGCGACTCAGAAGTCTAGCTCAGTGGAAGGAACTTGTTTATCTATCGCAATGGAAACTGGAGATGCTGAGGACGAATACTCCAGAGAGGAAGAGTTGGCTTCAATGGGAGCACAGGTACCAAGCTACTCAAGATTTTATGAAAGTGGCATTCGAGCTGAGAACCAAAGTGCAACTTTGTCTGGACCAGGAAGAAATGTGCCAAATTCACAAATGGGGAATATTAGAGATTTGTCAGACAATGTACTGTATCAAAACAGAGACTACCATTTGACACCACGGACCTCATTACATACAGCGTGTAGTACAATGTACAATAATACAAATCCATCACGGAGTAATTTTTCTCCACATTTTGCTTCATCAAACCAATTGAGATTATCACAAAACCAAAACAATTACCAGGTAACGTATAAAATTATTTTGTAGAAATTATTAAAAGCTGTGCTTTGTATAAATCAAACTGTTTTTATATCCAGTCAGACTTAGGATGTGGGTCACTTAACTCATGTTATGAACGTAATTTAATATTTTTGCTTCAAAGTCTTGGATTGGAGTTAACTTCTTGCAGAATCTTGTGGTTTCTTTGTCATGTTTAAAAATGATGAGCATTACTGAAAAATGGAATGTAGTCATTTTTATAACATGGCAGCTTTCCCCTGACATTTAAAATGATTTTGTTCAGGAAATAGTAGCTTTATGGGAAGCATGGCATTTCCCATATCTAAAATAGGATTAAATTGGCTCCGTTCATTCTTTTGAATATAGATTATTCTTGTAATGGCTTTTACATGCAGTTTGGGGAGATGGCATTGGATGACTGTTACCTTCCCTGGGTACATAGTCAGGCAAGTTAGTCATTTTTCTAGGTGCTAATGGTGAAGTCAGAGCCTCCAGTATCTCAGATACCTATTTTTTTCAAAAAGTAAACATTTTATTAAAATGCTGAGTAGAATATTAATCAAATAAAGTTTTGTAAAATGTTTATAGGGAAACAGCATACTTAGAGTAAGAATTAAAGCAAATTTAGACCTGTGAATGAAAAAATGTTCCTTCTTCATTGGTTTCACATATACAATTGTATCATTAGGCTTCAAATGATCTTTTCCAGCAGTAAGGTAAAAACCTACCTCAGAACATCTCTTAAGGCCATAGATCTTCCCTCTGAACAGTAAGCTTTAGAAGATTTTGAAATAACAAGGGCATGAATGTTTGACATTTTTCCTTCTTACTGGCTAGACCTTATCTGTTCTACTGCAATACTTAAGGTTTATCAAGATTTAAGATGCTTCCAGGCTGTTATCAACTAATTTAAAGAACTTTCTTCTCTTAATTCCCTCCATCTTACATCTTTCTGCTTCAAAATGAAAAGCAATAACAGTGTAGGAAGCAGCCTGTCAGCACATGGCCTTTACAGAAGGGGAATTGGATTATCATGATTAATAGTCATTCATTATTGAGAATTACCTCATTTTTCTATGTTTGCTCTTTACTAAAGCATGCTAAAATAACACTACAATCACACCATTAATATCCTCCCCAAATCCCCAGTTTTCATTAACCTACTTTTTTTTATTTCTTTACCTTTTTAGTACTGTTCATAATAGTAGTAATGACAATAAAATTTACCATTTGTTGAGGGCTTACCAAGTTCCAGAAACCACTATCATTTTTATATGCCCCATCTTGTTTAATCTTTATGATGATCTGGACAGCAAGGCACCTTTTCCTTATTTCAATTACTTTCCAAAGAACACACATCGAGGAAATGATAGAATCAGGAATACAAAACAGGAATATATTGTTCATATTTTATTGTTACTGCTTTATCATACAGCATAACTATATCAACTCTGAGTTACTGTAAGGCATGAAAATTCAAAGTTTAGTTTTTAATTTTTTCATAGTCCTACCACTCCCTTACAGATAATTTCATCTCTGTTTTAAGCTTTTTTTAATCTTTTACTCTTTATTTTTTTCTGGCAGAACTTTTAGGGAACTATTTTATTTATGAAAGAATATTATGAGTATGAAAAAGCTTAGTTACTGCTTTTTGAATATTAATCTCCTTTTCAAAAGAAAAGCACCCTAAGATAATCAGTTAGAGCATGGACTTAGAGCCTGAACAAATCTGTATTCAAATATAGGCTCTGCCATTTTCTACATGTGTGACCTCATGCAAAAGACTTACCTCTGTATTATAATTTATTTATTTGTTTAATATGATACATAATGCCTACTTCATTGGAATTAATCTATACAAGGCTTTTTGGACATTCCCTGACACATAAACTTTCTCGGGTATATGAATTAATAATTGGAAAGTTAAAGAAACACTACTAGTCCATGTCTATTTACATTTCACTTCAGCAAAATATTGCAGATCCCACAATTATCACAGAGTAATTGAGGAGGAAATATCATTTAGTATTAGCTGAGAGAACACTGGAGGTCAGTTAACACCTTCACCATAACAATTAAAAGGCAGTGTATCCCTAATTATACTAGACCTCCTGAAGCCAACTTTATTGAGACAGTATGGTGGTTTGTTTGCACAGAACGTTTGGTGCATCAATTTGCCCCCTACCTTTCATTTAGTTAGTTGAGATTTGGGGAAACCAAGGCAGTCAGATGAAATAGAGTACATGAAGATTGTCCTTCATTGTTCTCATGAAGGTGTGTTACCCACAGTTTTGGATCACAACAGACATAAAATATATGTTTGTCTTGGGAACTCTTTTAGCAATGAAACTACAAGCAATCAAGCAGTTCTGTTGAGTTTCTGATGCTGGGACTATATAATAAAAATATCTACCTTTGTCCTCTGTTACACCAGTTATATTAAAGGTAAAATTAGACTTCTGGAGAGTTCTATAGTTAAGTTACAAGTTATCTAGGAGAAAGTACAATTGGAGGCAATTTTAGAAAATGCTAAGAAGTTGAAAGTAGCTCTATTGTGGAACTTCTTGGAAATACCATCTTAAGGATTTCAGTAGTATTAATGTATTAAAGAAATTGGTAGGGGGTGACTACACCAGCATACAACAGCCCAGTTCCATTTCAGAAACACCAGGCTAACCTTACTGATGGAGCCAGATTGCAAACATATTAATCTCCAAAGTGATATTCACTTTTTGTTACCCCTATGTCAGGCCACCTATTTTTAATAATAGCAATGTTGTGATTAAAATTTAGTAATAATCATCTATGTGAAGATATTGAAGAATCCTGGAAGACAGGCAGTACACATACAGGATTTATCTTCATTATCATTTTAGTTTGATAATTAACTTAATTCACATTCCCAATTAAATCTTTGGAGAAAATATAAAGAGAGCACTTTGCACTTCCATTAAAAAGCACTTTACATTTACGTATTCATTAGTACAGTAAATGTGTTTTGCAAGTTTTATCCCACTTTCTTCAGAACTTGCAGACCTTGATGCTTTTTAAAATAAATATGAACATCATGGCATCCTACAAAACATAAATTGTATTTTGAGATGAGGAAAATGATGGCCATTAAGATTGAATGGCATGGTCAAAATAGTTCTCTGGAAAGCATACAGGTTTTTAAAAAGTAACAATCTGTATTTAGTGAGTGTGGTCAATAGAGACCATTTTTAGACAATTTTATTAAGATGCAATTCATATATTATTGAATTTATGCATTAAAAGTGTACAATTCAATCATTTTAAATATTTTCACAGTTGTTCAAGAAATACCACAATCTAATTTTAGAACAATTCATCACCTCATTAGCATATCGTATCCGCTATTCCAACACAAAGTAACCACTAATATACTTTCCATATCTATGTATTTACACTGGATATTTAATACAAATGGAATCATACGCATGTGAACTCTTGTCACTGGTTTCTTTCAATTAATATAACATTTTTGACGTTCTTTCATGCTGAAGCAAGTATTAGTATTTCACAATAGTATTATGCCTTCCAATCCATGAATGTGTATGTCTTTCTGCTTTCTAGATTTTTAATTTTTTCCACAATGTTATCTACATTTCAGTAAACAAGCCTTGCACTTCTTTTGTTAAATTTATTCCCAAATGTTGTATATTTTGACACTACATTCAATGGAATTGTTTTCCTAATTTCTTTTTCTTATTTTGTTTAAAAATAGCACAATGTCATCCAATTATAATAATGAATATTCTGGTTGCTTCTTTATATTTTGTTTCCAAATAAAAAAGCAGCACTTCAATATTTATTTGTCAGATTGGATATTTAGTTTATTGCATTTTAATTGGGAGATTTTTAATTATTGCTTAAATCTCTTTATTCATTATCCACCTGTTCCATTTCTTCAAGTTGCAGTCATGGTAGGTTGTATGTGACTAGGAATTTATCCATTTCTTCTACCTCATCAAATTTGTTGTCATATAATTATTCATATGATATATTCTTATTTTATATGTTAGTTGCAATGTCTCATTTTATTTATAATTCAATTTGATCCTCTCTTTTTCTTATTTATCTGAAGATTTGTCAATTCTATCTTTTCTAAAAAACAACTTGGCTTCATTTTTATGTTTTCAATTGTCCTTCTACACTTTTTCATTATTTTTCTTCTAAACTTTATCATTTCCTTCCTTCTGCTAACTTTGGGCTTAGTTTATTCTTTTCAAGGTTGTTTTAAAGTTAGATTGTTTGTTTGAATTTTTTTCTTAATATAGGCAATTTTTTTTGCAATTACCATCCTTCTAAGAATTCATAGTTCATTTTTCTATTGCTATAATAAAATACTTGAAAGTAGATAATTTATAAAAATAGAAGTTTATTTGTTTTACAGTTCAGGAGACTGGGAAGTCCAGAACCATGTCATAGAGATTTGCATATGGCATCTGTTAAGGGTTTGTTACTATTTCATTAGCAATGCAAGGGGCATCACATGATGAGGCAGAGCAAGCCTCTTTGCTTGGGTTTCTATTTCTCTTCTTATAAACCACACATGCTATCATGGAGGCCCCAGCCTCAAGAGTAAATCTAATCCTGATTACCTCCCAAAGACCCTACCTCCAAATCCATTAGCATATGGACTAGGGGAATTAAGTTTTTAACACATGATCTTTTGGGGAAGCATCCAAATCATAGCAGAACTACTTTTGCAGCATCTTCTAAGTTTTGCAATGTTGTGTTTCATTTTTGTTTGTCTCAATATTTTTAATTTCTGCATTTGGTTTCCTCTTAGACCCATTGGATGTTCAAGAGTGTGCTACTTTATATTCCACATACCTGTGAAATTTCTTGCTTCCAAATTTCCCTGCTATTGATTTCCAGTTTCATACGAATATAGCTGGAATAGATACTTGATATCATTTTAATTTTTTAAAATGTGTTAAGATTTGTTTTATGGTGCTAGAGAGGTGGCTTAGTGGTAGAGTACTAGCCTGGCATGAATGAGGACCAGGGTTTGATCCCCAGCACCATATACACGAGTAAGTAGAGGAAAAGCAAAAACCAGATGAAACAATAAAATTAACTCCCCTGCTCTCTCTCTCTCAATACAAACACACAAACAAACAAAAAAAAGATTTGTTTTATGGCCTAATATATGATATACACTGGAACCTGTTTTGAGTTCTCTTGAAAAGATAGTGCATTTTGCCACTGTTGGTTGGAATATTCTATATAATGGACTGTTCTGTATGTATGTATTTGTTTCATTAAGTTTAAAATGTTACTCAAGTCTGCTTTTATTGATTTTGTATCTTGATGATCTTTCCATTTTTAAACGGGGTTATTGAAGTCTCTAACTAATTTTGTATTGCTATTTATCCCTTTAACTCTTTTAATATTTGCTGTAGTCATTTAAGTGTGACAATATCAAGAGAATATATATATATTTATAATTTTTTTTCGTTGAATACTTAACATTGAACCCAGTTCATTACACATACTAGCCAAGTGCTGTGTAACTGAGCCATATCATCAAACCTCTTATAATGTTAATTTTGTAAAAGGATTATATTAACTTGCCTAGGCTGGCCTTAAACTTGTGATTCTCTTGCCTTATCCTCGCCAGTGGCTATGATTACAAGTAGGCATTATTATGCCTGGATGTTGTATCTTCTTGTTGAATTGATCTCTGTATCATTAGATAGTGAATTTTATTATTTCTTGTGACAGATTTTTATGGAAAGACCTTTTTTTCCCCTGATATAAGTATAGCCACTCCTGCTTTCTTTTGGTTACAGTTTGTATGGAATATCTTTTTCCATTCCTTCAATTTCAGCCTATGTGTGCTCTTAAAGGTGAGTGAGTCTCTTGTATGCAACCTATTATTGAATCCTGTTTTTCCCCCATTCAGTCTATATCTTTTGATTGGAGAATTTAATCAAGTTAAACTTAAAAAAATTATTGATAGGTAAAGACTTCCTATTACAATTTGATATTTTTATGATTGTTTTACAAGTTTTTTTGCCTTGTTTTGGGATCTTCCTTTGTGATTTGATAGTTTTTATAATAGTATGCTTTGATTACTTTTAGTTCATCTCATGTGTAACTCTAGTGATTTTTTTTCATTTTGTTTATCATAAGTCTTGGATAAAATGTGAAATAGTTATCTTAAATCCTTTGTTTAGTAAGCCCAATGCATATACTTCTTCAGGGATAATTTCTTGAGATGTATTTATTTTCGTTGAAAGAGTAAAACATTCCTGTTCCTTTATATACATTGTGAATTTTTTAAGAGAGAGAGTGAAAGAGAGAGAAAAGAGTCATTATTTTTGGTTTTTCATCTGTTATTTTCCCCGCTTATTTGTGTGTGTGGTGCTGGGGTTCGAAATTGGGACCTTGCACATGACAGGCAAGTGCTCTATCCCTGAGTCATCTTTTCAGCCCCTACTCTGTGAATTTTTTAAAATCATTATTTGGGGTAGGGGGAAGCACTCCTGATCTTTGCCTTCTTGGCCTTATGATGTTGGAGATTTTCTATTAGCCTGTCACAACATTTTCAAGTGTTTTGATCCTTTTCTTTATATTTTCTTTGGGCTGGTGCACAGGACATATACCAGTTCCTCTGTATGCATAGCTGCTTTTTTTTTTTTTTTTGAAAGAGAGAGGGACAGTGAGAGAGACAGAGAAAGAGAGAAACAACTTTATTTAGTTTTTCACATGGCCTTAGTTGCTCCAACACTCAGTTGTGTACGTGGTGCTGGGGTTTGAACCCGGGTCCTCGTGCTTGCCAGACAAACGCCGAAACTGCTGAGCCACCGCTCCAGCCCCTGCATAGCTGCTTTTAATGATCTTAATTTACTTAAGTGTGTCAGTCCTACTTCTCCCAGAGTCCCTAGCTTTCTATTATATTCCTCGATCAGTAGTCTCTTTCTCAAATTTTGTGTGGGTCAGCTCTCTCCTTATAGCTGTCATAAAAGGTGCTTCTTAGTTTGACATTTGAGTAGTGCTACTTTGGATTATTTAAACTACATTAGGAAATAAAGAGAACAACCCCCATATTGCTCAAAAGGAAGGTTAGAGAATTCAATCAAATTCAGCCTGATCCTTGTTCAGAAAGGAAATTGGGGTTTAGGACACTGTTTCTTGAAAATAATGTTAAGCTACTCCAGGAAATGAGTATGAGAAGAGCATATGAAAATGCCATGAAATTTATAAAATTTTAAGTGCACCATTTTCTTGATTGGGTATTTGCTTGATTGCTATAGATTCTTTTGGGGAGTATTGGGGGTTGAACCCAAGGACACTTTACTAGTGAGCTATGTTCTTAGCCTTTTTTATTTTTTATTTTGAGACAGGATCTCACTAAGTTGCTTAGGGCCTCACTAAATTGCACAGGCTGGCCTCAAACTTGTTGTCCTCCTGCCTCAATCTCCCAAGCTGCTGGGGTTACAGGCATGTGCCACCACACCCAGCAGTTGCTGTAGATTTTCAATGATTTTCTTTGCTACTATAAAGTTATTTTAGTCAACTATTACTTGGTTATTTAATGTTTCTATGGGGGGGGGAGAAGGGTGTGGAGCTTCCTAGTTCTTTCATCTTACTGACTTCTCTCTGCTGTTTATCATTTAAATTACAGAATAAATGCATCAGCCCATGTAGAATCAGTGCAACAAATAGCAGGAGTTTTGGTTTCTTTTAAAAACCTATCATTTTGGTCAATAGAAAATTGTGTAAAGTACATAATGGAGCCATGATTCACGGTAAGAGCATTAGTCCAGTACAGCAAAGATGGCAGCTTGATAAAAACAATAAATATTTGATGTTGTTTAAAGATCTGATCTCTGATATTGCATATAATAAACTAATTTCAGTTATAAAAATAAAAATAGATTTAAAAACTAACACTTGACAGTTCATTTATTGAAATTAGCAAGCAACTTATATTTTTCTCAAATGTCTACCTTTTATGAGTAAAATTAAATAATATTTTAAAATAAACTAGACGGTGTAATTTCAGGAGATTCAAATTTTAAATTATATATCCTCCAGTGCCTTTGAATAAAAAAAGGCACCCACATAACAATCTTATTTTATTTATATCCTCACATTATTTTTAACAACCAATGTTCCAAAAATCAAGTTTATTATTTATGGTTGAGTACCTTTTATAATTTCATGTAACATCTTGTAATTACAATTTCCCTGATCTTAGTCTATGTGGCTTGTAAAATTTAACTAAGATCATGTAAAAGAAAATCCCACCTTAGTTGTCAATTGCAGGAACATTTCCAATTAATAGACAATTTTAAACCCAATTTCCTATCACCTAATAGATAAAAATTCATTTACTTGGAAGTGTTAGTTGCTTGCCCAAAAATGTTAGCATTGTAAGTTTTCTGTAAAAGTAATGTAATTTCCCAAAACTCTGCAAGAGAGTTGATAGTGAGAAGAAAGGAGAAGTTACATTACACATGCTGGGACAACTTTTTTTTCCAGAACACATTGTTTTCAACCAGAAGCAATTTAACTCTCCTCCTTCCATCTTCTTCCCCCATGCAAAAAGTCTCTTGCATATTGCCACTCTTGACCTTTTGCTGAATTTTGGAAAGATATAGCTAGTGAATAATGAAAGCACAAATTAATTCAATCAATCAACAAATATTTATTGATTGACTATCAAATGCCCAGCAGTGTTCTCTGTGCTGTACATCTCATAATTGAAAAACACTTCATTTCAGTATACAGTCATAGGCAAACTTAGCTTCACAATATATAAAAATACAATTCTGATAGTATTGCACATCTGTTTGAGAAGCTTCAGTGACTTCACATTTTCCACAGAATTAGTCTTAAATATATCTGGCACTTGTGGCCTCCACAAAATGACCCCAACCACCTTTATAGTTCTAGTTGAACTGATGGTTCCACAAACACATCTCATTTCTTTTAATTTTAAAAGAACAGAAATTTGTATTCTCACAGGAGATTGGCAAGTCCAAAATCAAGGTGTTGTCATCTGGTGAGAGCCTTCTTGATGGGTCATCACATGGCAGAAAGCAGAAGGGCAAGAGTGCAAAAAAGCAAACCTGCTCCTGCAAGCCATTTTAACAGTGGCATTCATCTACCCAGGAGGACAGAGCTCTCATGACCTGAACAGCTCCCATTAGGCTGCACCTTCCAATACTGCCACATTGGGGATTGCTTCAACCCCTGAACTTTCATAAACACATCTTACCCTTTAATTTCAGTGTACCCATGCTGTTCTCTTCCCCTGGAATACTCTCTTTTTGATTTTTGTCCAACAACATTTTACCTGTTTTTTAACTTTCAGTGAAGATAATAATCCACAAATGGGTGTAAATTTTCCTCATTTTGAACTCCATTTGCAGTCCATGTTTTGTACTTTATTATTACATTTATTATAATTTTTCTTTTTTTGATGTTTTTTTTTTTTTTATGAGACAGTCTCACTAATTTGCCCAGGCTTGGTTGGAACTCATGATCCTCCCACTTTGACCTCCCCAGTAGGGAATGCAAGCATGCCAACATACCCAAATCTCATAGTTTGCTTTATATTAGAGTTATTTGTGTACCTGTCTTTGCACAAATCATAGTTATTGCAGGAAATTATGTTTTACCTATCTTTAATTTCCTTTAGCACCTAAAATAGTACCTCATATATAAGATACACTTGATAGACATTTGAACAGAATTCAAATTATTTCTCTTGGAATGTTATATATATATATATATATATATATATATATATACTGATTTTAATAATGTTATAATGTTCAATTTGCCATAATTTTTAAAATTTAATTTAATTCAATTTAATTTTTATTTTATTTTTTTAATTTGTTCAACATAGTCTCACATATTGGAGGGAATCATTACAAATTCATGAACAAGTAGACATTGACAGAGCAAGCCAAGTCTGATGCCAGTTCATGATCTCCCCACTTTGAATTCTCCCTGATTCCATGTTTCCCCTACTTTACCCCCATGTTAGTTGGGCTTCTCATGGACATCAAGGGTTCCCAACTGGATTGATAAATCCCCTGCTCCCTGCCTCCAGCTGCCTTGATATCCCTGCTAATCCCTCCATCCCCTCCCTGCCCCCCTCCCATCAACCCCCAGCTTCATGGCCATAGTTCTCCCTGCTCATGCAAAAATTCACCCATGTTGAGGTTATTATTTAGCTTAGCTAACTTTCAATCTGTTTTCAATTGTATTCTAGCTTCCACATATGACTGAAAACATTGGGCCCTTGAGTCTCTGATTTTGGGATATTTCACTCAGTGCATTTTTTTTCCATTTGGCTGTGAACACCATGATATTGTTCTAATGGCAGAGTAGAACTCCACTGTATATATGTAGCACAATTTTTTAATCCACTTGTCCAGTGAGGGGCATCTCAGTTGGTCCCAAAGTTTAGTTATAGTAAATTGAGCTGCTATAAACATTGATGTAACTGTGTCTCTATAGTATGCCAATTCTAGCTCTTTGGGGAAAATACCTAGGAGTGGGATAGCTAGGTCAAAAGGTGGTTTCATGCCTAGGTATTTGAAGAGTCTCCACACTGCTTTCCAGAGTGGATGTACAAGCTTACAGTCCCACCAATGGTGTGATAGTGTTCCTTTTTGCTCACAACCCCCCAGCATCTGTTATTGTTTGTATTATTAATTTTTGCCACTCTGACAGGAATGAGAGGGAATCTGAGTGAAGTTTTGGTTTGTATTTCTCTGATTGCTAGTGATGTAGAACATTTTCTCACAAATTTGTGGGCTCTTTGAATTTGCTCCACTGAAAAGTTTGTTTATTTCCACAGCCCATTTATTTATTGGATTTTTTGTGGTTTTGATATTCAGTTTTTTTTCAGTTCTTTGTATATTCTGGATATTAGCTCTCTGTCCAAGGTGTAGCAGACAAAGATTTTCTCCCATTCTATAGGTTCTCTTTTGACACTCTTGACTAATTCTTTAGCTGTGTAGAAGCTTTTTAGATTAATTGCATTCCACTCATTTATTCTTGGCTTTAATTCTTGTGCTATGGGAGTCTTATTAAGGAAGGCAGTGCTGACATCTGTGTTGTGGAGTGTTGATCCTAATTTTTTTTCAAGCAATTGTATAGTTGCTGGTTTAATTTCCAGATTTTTGAACTATTTTGACTTGATTCTTGTGCAGGGTGAGAAATAAGGATCTAATTTCAGTTGTCTGCGTATGGCTGTCCAGTTCATCCAGCACCATTTGTTGAACAGGCTGTCCTTTTTCCACACTATGCTATTGTCAAATATCAGATGATTAAAGATTTGAGGGTTTGTCTCAGTATTTTCTATTCTATTCTGTTGGTCTTCATTTCTGTTTTGATACCAATACCGTACTCTTTTTGTTACTATAGCCCTATAATATAATTTCAAGACAGTAATTGTGACACCTCCTGCTTCATCTTTCTGGCTTAGTAATGTTTTCAATATTCTGGGTCTTCTGTTATTCCAAACGAATTTGAGAATTGCTTTTTCTATACCCGTGAAGAATATCATTGGTATCTTGATGGGGATTGCATTGAATCTGTACAGAGCTTTCAGTAGAATGGTCATTTTGATTATATTAATTCTGCATAACTAAGAACAGAATGTTTTTCCATCTACTCAGGTCTTCTGTAATTTCTTTTTTCTTTCTTTCTTTTTTTAAAGAGAGAAGGACAGTGAGAGAGAGAGAGAGAGAGAGAGAGAGAGAATCAATTTTTATTGAGTTTTTCACATGGCTTTCATTGCTCTGACAGTTGTGTACATGGGTGCTGGAGTTTGCACCCTCGTACTTGCACATGCTGGGCAAGTGCCATAACCACCAAGTTACCACTCTAGCTCTTGCAATTTCTTTTTTAATGTTCAATAGTTTTCATTGTAGAGGTCCTTAATATCTATTGTTAGATTGATGCCCAAGTACATTTTTTTTAGGAGATTGTGAATGGGACAGACTTCCTGATTTCTTCTTCAGTGGACTTGTTGCTGGACTATAGAAAAGATAATGATTTATGAGTGTTGATCTTATAGCCAGCCACTTTGCTGAAATCGTTTATAAGTTCTAGGAGTTTTCTGGTCAAGTTTATTGGGTCTTCTAGGTACAGGACCGTGTCATTAGCAAATAGAGATATCTTGACTTCCTCTTTCCCTATTTGAATTATTTTAATTTCCTTCTCTTGTCTGATAGCTCTGGCTAGGGTTCCAAGGACTATAGTGGTGAAAGTGGATATTCTTGTCTTGTTCCTGAATTCAGTGGGCATGCTTTCAGTCTTTCTCCATTAAGCAATAATAACTATGGGTTTGTCATAAATGTCATAATTTTTTGAGCTTATTTTATAATATTTTAAGAACTTGAGGAGTTCTTTTAAGTTCTTTCAGTGGTGACAAATCATCAACTGTTGAGGGAAAAATTTTATTTGGGAAAATGGAATTCATTCTGAGCCATGTTTAGCAAATAATATGAATGCTCAATCTGGGCTCTATAGTTTCAGTTAAAATAAAAGTAGTGTGAAGAAATGAGACAATATTTGGATGAACCATGAACTGACAATTCCAGAAGTTCCCCAAATACTTTCAATAACAGCAATATCATTGTCATAAATTTGTAACATCCTAAATTTTCTACTTTGAAACATAGAGCATTTGTTTGGATGTGCATGTACTAAAATATTTATTAAATCAGCCTTGTCTCCTTGTAGATCCATGTTTCAGTTGTCCAAACTGAAACATTATTAAACATATGTTTAGAATTTAAATATTACTTAAACAAGAAGTTATGGCCCTTTTAATTTAAGTATTTTATTGCATCCAGTGAGTGAGAAACCTGTCATCAATAGTGCACCTAACAAAACTCCCCAAGTTTGGGAAAATGTTTATCTGCACTATGATTCAAAATAGCCTACAAATTTGGCTACTCTTAATAGCCATTCCTGAGTTTTACTATAATGTAAGAAACTAAAGAATAGATTAGAACATTAGAGGTGAGTTGAAGTATCGTGCAGTTTTTCGTAACACTGTTTGAAGTTCTGTTTTGCTTTATTTGCAATTTATTTTATTTAACATATTTTCTCTAGAAATTCTTTGGAGCTAGTTGTGAGTTATTCTCACTACTGGATAAGAATATATGCACCGATAATCCAAAACAATTGAATATCTCTTTTTTGGTACCAGGGATTGAACCAGGGTCACTCAGTCACTGAGGCACAGCTCCAGCTCTTTGTTGTTTTGTTTTTTTTTTTTTGAGATGGGGGTCTCTCTCTGTTACTTAGGACAGTGCTATAAATTGCTGAGGCTGGAACTGAATGTACGATCCTCTCGACTCATCTTGTGAAGCTACTGGGATTATAGGCATGCTTCACTATGCCCAGCTTCTTTTTTTTCCAAAGTATATTATGTAATTATTTTAGAAGATTTACTTTTGTCATTGAAGCTAACAATCAAGTGACCTTGTGAACCCAATTATATATTGGTGGAAATAAAGAATGTATACATTTTAAATAATTTTTTCTGAAGAAATCTTTGTCACCTTTAGTACATTATTTTTAAAAAGTAAATTATTCATGCCTTGTCATGATCCCCTAAAATTTAGTTGTCATTTTACTGCAGTGGTATTTTACCTTGAGTAAAGATATGTTTTACTTATTCATAAACATATTTGGAATTGGGACTGGAAAAGTGGCTCAGCAGGAGAGCACTTGCATGGAATGCTTGAGGACCCAGTTTCAATTCCCAGCACCACATGCAGAGGAAAAACAAAAACCAGATTTAAAAATCTCTCTCTCTCTCTCTCTCTCTCTTATTTGGAGTTTATGTTTTTTTTTAGCCTATCCCTTGTGTATTGTTATATTTGATGCTCAAAATGAAGTGGTAAGTATAGTGGCCAGTGACAGTAATGATTTACCTGAAGTTGGAATAATTGAGGATATTACTTAACTTTTTACATGGGCTATTTGATCATTACTCCTTGTGAGCAGGCTTACTACTATATAAGCCCTCACTGTCTACACATTACCAAAAACCTTATATGTTTATACACATTACCAACACAACCTCTTATCAAGCCTGATTTTACTTGTTATTCTCTCAGGAGAAAGGTGTTCGGTAGGCAAAAGTGGGCAAGTTAAGAATATGTAGTAATACTCAATCCTTGTGTGTCCCAGGAAAAAAATGCAGTTAAATCCTATATATCATTAAACACAGTTAAAGGGACCACCCTGGTGTTTGTAAACACTCCCTAAAATTCCACTTCCATCTGTTTTCTTGCATGACTCTGCTGAGACAAGGATTTTACGGTCATGTGCCTTAGCAGATTTTACTTTAAAAGGGACAACCATACAAAAATAGGATTGTGTAGACATTGTTTTAATTTCAGGAGTGAGTGCAGAAGTCAACTACAGAGTACTGAAATTATCACATCCTTTGATACCATAATTCTCTGTTCCATTTTTTAAAAGTCAAAATGTTTCAACATTTCTAGGATATGATAAGACATTATTGGACTAAATATGAAATACTTGTGTACAGTGCAAGAAATATCTACTTGAGGTTTGCAGCTAAACAGTGGATTACAATTAAAAAAACAGATTTTATGGAACACATTCTTATCTAGAAAGGTTTGATATAAAAATGATAATGCCTAAAGATTCACATTTTCTCCATTTTGCAATCATATAAAATTTATCCAAAATACTTCCCTTAGGTCAATGTACTATTAATATCTGTATTTCACAATTTCTTAAGGACGTGGGGAGGACATGGTGAATAGTCTAATGAGGCCTCATTTTATAGACATAATGTTTCATTCATTTGCAATGTAGGCCTAAGATTTGTATTAAGATGGCACATGTAGTAATGATTTTATTAGTGCTGATTTTCAAAATAAATACAGGTAATATGTTTAAATAGTTTATAGCACACACTTTCATTATGAAGTTATTTCTTCCTTGATTGTGATACCCTATATATTTATTGTTCATTTTATTTTTACTGATTCTTTTTAGTCATATATGACAATAATATTCATTTTGACATAATTATAAAATCAACAAATATAATTTATTCTAATTCAGTCCCCAGTACTTCCTCTTTTCTTCTTCTCCTCCCTTCCCCAGTTTCCTTCTTTCACTCCATGGATCTTTTTGTTATTTACTTGTAGATTTTATTTTAAGTTAGCGTCTTGTGGGTGTACATGATGGTGAGATTCATGGTGGTTTATTAATATTTGTACATAGCAAAGTTAGGTCAGATTCATTCCACTCTCTCTCCCTATCCTATAATTCCTCCCTTACTTTCATTCCATTTGTCTACTCCACTGATCCTTCTTTTATTTTTATAGACTCTCATCTTATTTTGGAATGGCTTCCACATATCAGGGAAAGCATTCTACCTTTTACTTTTTAGGACTGACTTATTACGCATAGCATGGTAGACTCCAGTTCCATCTATACTATATTTAAAATGTGACTATTTTGTAATTCTTGCAATTTTTTCACTTATTCCACACAGAGTTACATTTTTAAAGAGAGAGGGACAGTGAGACAGAGAGAGAGAGAGAAAGAATCAATTTTATTTAGTTTTTCATGTAACTTTTGTTGCTCTAACAGTTTGTTGTGTACGTGGTGCTGGGGTTTGAACCTGCATACTTGTGCATGCCAGGCAAGTGCTGTAATCTCTGAGCCACCACGCCAGCCCCAAGCATTACATTCTAATTTTTCTTTACTAGTTGAATATGAACTTACAATTCAGGGGGAATCATTATCAAACAAACAAGAACAAATGTATATTTACATAGTTAGACAAGGCTGATGCCATGACATGGATGCCCCCCTTGGGTTTCCCATGGTTCTATGTTTCCCCCAAAAGAACCCCTGTGTTAAATGGACTTCTTGTGGAGTTCAGAAATCTCCTTCTGAGGTGATTCCGCCATACTCCCTCCAGTCTCCTAGATACCCTTCCTAAACCCTCCCCACTCTCTGCCTGCCTCTCTGTGTCTCCAGGTAACCTAGGCAATGATCCCCCTGTTTGTGTAAAAATTCATACATTCTGAGGTTATTATGAGCTTAGCCATCTAATGTACTGTTTCCAGTTGTATTCTAGCTTCCACAAATGATAGAAAACATTCGGCACTTGAGTCTCTGAGATTGGGATACTTCATTTAGCATATTTTTTCCCATCTCCATCCATTTGGCTGCAAAAGCCATAATATTGTTTTCTCTAATAGCCAAGTAGTATTCCACGTATATATTACCAAAATTTTTGAATCCACTCGTTGAGTGAGGGGCATCTGGGTTGGTTCCCTAGTCCAGCTATAGTAAATTTAGCTGCTATAAACATTGATGAAGGTACATCTCCATAATATGCTGATTCTAACTCTTTTGGGAAAAATATCCAGAAGTGGGATAGCTGGGTCATAAGGTGGTTCCAGCCCTAATTTTTGAGGAGTCTCCACACTGTTTTCCAGAGTGGCTGAACCAGATTGCAGTCCCACCAGCAATGTGACAGAGTTCCTCTTTTCCCACAGCTCCTCCGGTTCCTGTTCATATTCTTCATTCTTGCCACTCTAACAGGAGTGAGTTGGTATCTCATTGAGGTTTGATTTGCATTTCTCTTATTGCTAATGATGTATAGCATTTTCTCATATATTTATGGGCTTTCTGAACTTTCTCTGGTGAGAACCTTTTCGATAGCCCATTTATTGATTGGATTATTTGTGATTTTGAGGTTTGTTTATTAATTTATTTATTTTTAGTTCTTTGTATATTTTGGATATTAGCCCTCTGTTTGAGGTGCAGCAGGCAAAGATTTTCTCCCATTCTGTTGAGTCTCTCTTGACAC
>PVKS010034504.1:0-20832 GCA_004027875.1 Aplodontia rufa
TTCACATGGCCTTAGTTGCTCCAACACTTAGTTGTGTACGTGGTGCTGGGGTTTGAACCCGGGTCCTCGTGCTTGCCAGGCAAGAGCCGAAACCGCTGAGCCACCGCTCCAGCCCCGTTTTTTTTTTGTTGTTGTTGTTTGTTTGTTTTTTTTTATTAAAGAGAGAGGTAGTGAGAGACAGAGAGCAAGGAAGAGAGAAAGAGAGAGGGACAGAGAGAGAGAGACAGAGAGAATCAGTCTTTTATTTAGTTTTTCATGTGGCTTTCATTGCTCCAACGCTGTGGTCTGGAGTTGGAACCCTCATCCTCACACATGCCAGGCAAGTGCCATAAAAGCTGAGCCACTGCTCCAGCCTGAGGATGGCATGTTGAGACTAGCCTGGGCAATTTAGAGAGACACCATCTCAAAATAAAAAAATAACAAGGGCTGGGGATGCCAGGCATGGTAGTGCACACCTGTAATCCCAGTGACTTGGGAGGCTGAGACAGCAGGATTGCAAGTTTGAGGACAGCCTGGGCAACTTAGCAAGACCCTCAGCAAATTAGAGAGACCCTGTCTCAAAATAAAAAATAGAAAGCACTGAGGGTATACGGCTCAGTGGTAAAGTACCCCTGGGTTCAGTCCCCAGTACTGGGGAAAAAAAAGGGCTGGGGATGTAGCTCAATGATAGAGCACTCCTATTCCCAGCACTGCAAACATAAGAAAATGAAAGGATGAGAGGACCAGCAGTTAAGCAGCCCCGGTGCCCATGAGGAAAAGAGTGTGGAAGTGGGAAAGCAGGTTTGGAAAACCCCTTCCAGGAAGGCAATGTCTTGGGTAATGTCTTGGGTGGAACAAAAGGATGAGATAGAGTCAGTCAGGGAGAGCAGGAGGCCTGAGGGGCAGAACAGCTGCGAAGGAGATGTGCCAGGGAGGCATCCAGGCCACAGCACACAGGGTTATGTTTGTGCTCGCTCCCTTATTCATTCAGCTCAGGACCCAGCAATGACAACTTGGCCTCAGCTCCTGCTCTCATGGCAGGGAGGCCCCACAATAGGTATAGCCTCTGTCCTCAGTCGCAGGAAGCTGGCAATTCAAGTCAGTGTGGGTACTGGCACTACTGAAGGTGGGTGGTTGAGGCTTATGGGACCTAGCCTGGGAAGTTACCATGCCATATCCAAGGTCTCCCAGGCTCAACCGTGTATTCCCGCCCATACCTCCTGTCCTACAGCTCAGGGACTACCTCCACCCCCACCCGCCAAGGGTTTCAGGGCTCACCTTCTTCAGGCTGCCACTGCGTGTGCCAATGAAGACCACAGAGTGCTGGTGGTAGGTGTAGGCAGCCACACTGGCCATACCATCAGTGCTGTCCTCCAGCAGGGGCAGCCCCTCAATCACATTCAAGCCGCCCAATGGCTGGTTCAACACCAACCCACAAAAGTTTCCATTGATCTGCATGGGCTGGCAAAACAGGAGGGGTGTGTGAAAGTCCAACCTGGATAGAGGGTATCAGATCCCATGCTGTGCCAGGGAACAGGATCTGGAAGCCAATACCCTCCATCCAGGTCCTCCCAGGAGAGGAGGGAGAACAAGGATGGAGGGGAGAAGCCAAGGCCTGCAAGAGGGACAAGAAGCTGGGCATGGTGGTGCACTCCTATAACCCCAGGAACCTGGGAGGCAGAGGCAGGAGGATTACAAATTTGAGGTCAGCCTTGACAACTTAGCAAGATCTTGTCTCAAAATAAAAAAGGGTTGAGGGTATAGCTCAGTGGTAGGCCACCCACAGGTTCAATCCCTAGTACCACACACAAAAAGAGGGGGGCAGACTGGGAGACTGTCACTGACTAGAAGGAGCACAGAGGAACAAGCTAGGAATAAATGGAGGGGCAGGAAGAGGAAGGTGGTAGTCTATGAGCAGAGGACACCTAGCAAAAGAGCAGCAGTAAGAACAAGGAAGGGCAGAGAGGAGAGAGGGAGTAAGAAATGGGTGTCAGGGCTAAGGTGC
Organism: Aplodontia rufa; assembly: GCA_004027875.1. NCBI lineage: Eukaryota > Metazoa > Chordata > Mammalia > Rodentia > Aplodontiidae > Aplodontia > Aplodontia rufa. The sequence goes on from PVKS010034504.1 coordinate 1,985, forward strand.
CACTGCCAGGCCAGGAAAGGGGTAGAAGGTCAGCAGAGTTGACCAGCCCGGCCGGGTAACATTGTGGGGTGGGCAAGGGGCTCACGGTGTTGATGCAGGGCAGCTCCTTGTTCAGCAGCCAGGGTAGGGCCAGTGTGCCCTCCCCACGATAGCAGGACTGGATGCGACGCCGGATGTGGGCATTGATGTTGCTGAGGGTGAAGAGGCAGAGGATGGTCTGCCGAGGTGGGCTGGCCCTGTTCTTCTGGCCCTGAGAGAAGATGGTGAAGAGGACATCTTCGTCGGCTGGAACACCCAGGGCCTGGGCCAGCAGCAAGCCGGGTTTGGCCAGGTGGGCACTCTGCACCAAGCGGTACTCCACGCCACGCCAGGAGCAGCCAATGGGGAACTCCACATACGAATAGAACTCAGAGTCCCCTGCACACATGCGCACAATCTTGGATGTGAAGAATTTCTCGCCTGCTGTGTCCAGCAGAGTCTGCTGAGTGTCTAGCTGTAGTGTCAAGAAGTACACGAAGGAGGCGCTGACAAAGCCATATATGTAGTAGATGTCAAAGGCTGGGTACAAGGACAGTGTGTCTGAGGGAATCTTGATCTGGGAGGAGACAAACTCGTCCTGGTACACCTGGGAAGCAGGATGAAGGACAAGCACAGATGAAGCCCAGGGCCCATTTCCCACCTCACCTTGCCTCCCAGCCCTGCTCTAACAACATGTCCACCATCATGATCCCCTACCTGCCCTGCCTGGACAATCACCGGAACCGAGGCCAAAAAGGCCAGAGAGGGGAAGGTGCCCCATAGCTGGGCCCAGCCTGTCCTCAACAGCTTGCCTGCATCTCTGTGACTGGGAGGGGCCAAACATTCCGTTCTTGGACTAAGGCTCTCTCAAGAGCCAGACTGAGTGAAGGAAAGAGGGGACAGGGGCTGGGCTCGTGAGAGGAAAGGAAGGAGAGCTGAATGGACAGGTGCAGTTCACCCACCAGACTGAACATGTCAGCACTGTCCTCGTCGCCAATGAGTTTGCGGGAGCTCAAGGTGGGAAAGTACTCCGACTTGCCATCCACAGCGGTGCCCACAAACAGCTTGCTAGGCCCCTGGCCCTGCTCCACAATGACACCAGCCATGGAGTCAGGCTCCTGGGCCCCGGACAGGTAGTGCTCCTTGCGGTGGTGAGGCTCACCCAGCTTGAAGAGGTCATCCAGGCGAAGGAACTGGCAGATGCCCTGCCAAATGCTGCCACAGGCCACTAGGCGACGGGCTGCATAGTCTATGAGCAGCAGCTTGTTCACGTTGTCCACTGGCACCAGGCGGTGGGCACACACACGCATGCTGGGGGGTGGGTAGCAGCGGGCATTGTCCTCAACAGGCCCGGTGACATGGGCCCGCAACTCAGTCAGGTTGGGGGCCAGCTTGAAGACCCGGTTCACTGCACCCACAAAAACCTCCCCAGTCACTCGGTGCACAGCCAGGTGGGTGAGTGTGGTGTCTGTCACCACGAAGGCACGGAAGGGCCTGTGGCTGCCCAGACCCTCCCCCATGGTGAGGAAGAGCAGCAGCAGGAAGCAGACAGTGGGCATGGCAGCAGCTGCACCGGGGACAGGCCTGAGGAGAGATGGCAAACGGGAGTCAGAGGCCCAGGTTGCCTGCCTTCCTCTTGGCCTGCCTGGCCCAGGGCCACAGGGGGCCAGGGCCACTCACCCACCACCATGCCAGAACCCCAGATGGTAACCACGCTGGGAAGGAGGAGGGGCCTCCAACAGGGCACATGAGAGATCAGCAAGCGCAGGCAGGCTTGGGGGCCATCAATCATTCCCCACCCCCACCCCACTCCCACGCTGGAAAGGAGCCAGGAGGCCTTGCCTCAGCTGGGCCACACCCAAGGGGGCAGCACAGTCAGATGCTTGGAAAGACGGTGGGAGGCCCTCCGGGAACTGAGACCACATCCCAGAGCTGAGGGCAGCCAGTCCAACAGAACAACCATGAGGAAGCCCCAGGCCTCAGATACCCCTGCTTGAGCAGGGGAAAGGGAAGCACACGGAGAGAACAATCACACAATCACAAGCCAGGGGAGCGGGGAGGGATGCTACCCCAGAATGGCACTGCCACCAGGAGCCTCTGGGTAATCAAGGCCTGAAGCTGGCTTCGGAGCTACCTTGTCTCCTGCTCCTGGCCCCAGCTGCCTCCTCCACCCGCCCCGGGGCCTCAGCTGGCTGTCCAGAAGCCTGTTGTCTGGCCTTTTTGCTGCAACACAAAGCCAAGTCTCGCCTGCCCCCACAGCCACGCGCCGAGACAGACATTAACTCAAGCCTTGCTCAGGCACAGCCAGACAGATGCCCAGACAGCCCTGCATGGCTCTCCCTGCATATCCAGAGGTTAGCTCAGACACGAGAGGTGCAGGGGGGTCCAACCCACCCCTGAGAGTCCCAGGAGACCTATGGATGGGAAGCAACATCCCCAAATACAGTTGAGGCTTTGAGGAGATGGGGCAGGGGCCATAGGGCTAGTTTGAGGGCTGGCATTCCACCCCCAGCCACACCCAGCGAGCCCAGGCTGAAAAGACAGCAGAGCAGTGTCGTGGTAGCCAATGGGGCAGAGCTCAGTGCTTCTCTCTCAGTGCCCAATCCTCAAGGGAGACTGAAGGTACCCAGCACAGAGGGTGCAGAAAACCAAACCAAGGAGGCACAGAAGAGAGAAAGGAAAAACTGCAATTGCTAGAACAAGGAGCAGACCCAGCTTGAAACCAAAGTTTCAGATCCCATTGATCATCTCTCTGGGTTCTTTTGTCCGGTTTCCATCCTGGACCCCTAATGCAACAACCGGAGAAGAAAGGAAGGCAAAAGAGAAGAAGAGATTGCATCCTGCTCTCACCTCCTTTACATCCTGCAGCAAGACAAGTCTAGGAATAGGCCCCAGACAGGTGGGGACAGAGTCCTGGAGAGGCAGGATTTGCAGCCCAAGACCCCGCCCCAGGCCCCACCTGTAAAGTGGCAACCACCTTGGGCATAACTGGTACCCAGCCCCTCTGCTACAGCCCTGCCAGCTGAGATCCCGATGACGGCATGGCTGCACACAGAGGCGCGGGTCCAGAGCCCCCCGACCGTGCTAACCCAGCTAGCCCAGCCCCCTCCAGGGGCACCCCTCGGCAGACCCGCGGAGACCCTGGCCGAGGAGGTGCTGCAGCAATGCTCCAAAGGGCCGCTACTCGGCTCCCTGAAGGGTTTAGTAGGCAAGGGGCTGAGCCCAGGATTGCCATCCCTACCAGCTCGACAGGCAGGGGCAGGACCTGACTCAAAAGGAACCACGACGCCCTGGCCACCGCGAAGACGGTCCCGCACGGGCAACGGGGATGGCTGCCACCTACCTGTCCCTCTGTCGTCGCTGGCTCCCAGTGGCCGCCCGCCGGCCACGTGGACGCGCCCCGTGTCCCGCACCAGCCCCACGCGCGCGCCCCCGCAGCTCGCCGCTCGCCCCGGGCCCCGAGCGCTCCGCCGCCGCCGACACACTGGGCCGGCCCGCGACCGCCGGGCCTTTTAAACCCGGACTGTACCACCGCGCCGGGCGGGGGCGCTAGAGCGGCGGGGCGCGCGGGAGGCGGGCCGCTCCTCCCCGGGGCTGGGAACCCTCAGAGCCGACCCCCTTCGTTCAATGGGCGCGTCCGCGGCGCGCGCCTCCCAGCATCCCCCCACACACCCGGGCTCCTCGCTCCTGCCTCGGGGAACCTGGACTCGCGCGCCCGCACCGCACCACACCCGCCTCGGCTCTGCGGCGCGCGTCGCCTCGCCTGGGCGCCGGGGCCGCGCCCTGGGCCACCTGCTGCGGGTGCCTGGTCTCCTTGGTCCTGGCGGGTCAGGTGCGCACCAGCCGACGTCCCGCGGCCCTAGCTCGGAGGGCCTGTAGCTGATGACTTGCAGATGGCCACCACAGGGACTCTAGGCTCACAGCCTTTGACACCTGGCCCCTACAGCGCGTCCTTGAATAGGGTGGGGAACATTCCCTTGCTTTCCTTTTCCTATTTTTTTAAAACAGTTTTATTGAGATATAATTCACCTATCATACAAGTCACTCGGTTAATGTACAAAATCCAGTGGCTTTCAGTACATTCATAAACTTGTGCAACCATCATCACTATCTATTCCAGAACATTTTCATCACCCCAAAAAGAAATCCCATACTTTGAAGAAGTCACTCCTCCTTCCCCTTCCCTCAAACCTAGCATGCACCGCAACCGTAGAGCCAATGCTCCAGCCCTGTGTTTGACTTCTTAATGTCTCCAAGATTTATCCATATTGTAATAGGGATGAAAACTTTATTTCTTTTTAATGCCAAATAATATTCCATTCCATGGATATTTATGTTCTGTTATCCATTCATCAATCAGTAAATATTTGCATTGTTTCCACCTTTTGGCTATTGTGCATAATTTTTCTAGGAATGCTTGTGTACAACTTTTTGTGTTAAGATATTTTTATTTGTTTTGGGTGTATACCTAGGAGTGGAGTTGCTGGGTCACATGATAACATTTGGACATTTGTGGTAAGTTTTGAAACTGGGAATTATGAGTCCTCCAAATTTAATGTTTTTCAAGAGTGTTATCCATACTCAAGGTCCCTTATATTTCTATATAATTTTTAGGATAAATCTGACAGTTTCTGCAGAAAAGCCAGCTGGGACTGATGGGAGCTGAATTGAATCTGTATACCACAATGAAAAATACTGTTGGGGCTGGAGTGGTGGCTTGGCAGTTACGGCACTAGCCCGGCATGCACGAGGACCTGGGTTCAAACCCCAGCACCACGTACACAACTAAGTGTTGGAGCAACTAAGGCCATGTGAAAAACTAAATAAAGTTGTTTCTCTCTTTCTCTGTCTCTCTCACTGTCCCTCTCTCTTTAAAAAAAAAAGTATATAAATAAAAGGACTGAGGATATGACTCAGTAGTGAAGTACCTCTAGGTTCAATCTCCAGTATGAAAAATAAATAAATAGAATAAAAATTCTCTTGCTTGGAAAAAATCTGCAATCAGTTGACTTTATTTATTTGGTACTGAGGATTGAACCCAGGGTTGCTCTACCATTGAGCTACATTCCCAAGTCCTTTTTTTAAGAGAAAGAGAGAGACAGAGAAAAAGAGAAAGTCAACTTTTGTTTAATTTTTCATCTGAGTTTTGTTTTCCTGACACTTAATTGTATGTGTGGTGTTACTTTGAACCCAAGTTCTTGCATATGCCAGGCAAGTGCTGTAACCGCTGAGCCACCATTCTAGCCCCTTCCCAGTCCTTTTAAGATTTTTTATTTTGAGACAAGGTCTCCCTACGTTGCCCAGGATAGCCTCCAACTTGCCATCCTCCTTCCTCAGCCTCCCGAGTGACTGGGATTCCAGTTGTGCCCACCATACCCAGCATGCTCTGTACCCACGTGCTCTTTCTTCTTTTCAGATCTCTCTTGCTTCCCCTATTTCACTTTCTAGGAACCCCCACAGCCACGCTGGCCAGAAGTGGGATCTGTGGGCATCTTGTGTTGATCCCAGTCACGGGTGGCAGGGTGGGGGATCTCTCAACATCTCTCCCTTAAAAATGCAGCTGCCCTCGGGCTGCAGCGGTGGCTCAGTGGTTTCGGCGCTTGCCTGGCAAGCACGAGGACCCAGGTTCAAACCCCAGCACCATGTATACAACTAAGTGTTGGAGCAACTAAGGCCATGTGAAAAACTAAATAAAGTTATTTCTCTCTTTCTCTGTCTCTCTCACTGTCCCTCTGTCTTTATAAAAAAAAATGCAGCTGCCCCAGGTTTTCTGCATTCCTATTACTGTTAAGGATATTCACTTCAAGGAACAGAGGCCATGGCACAGCCCAGCAGAGGCTTCGGAAAGGCCCACCCAGGAAGGGACAACTGACCTCCACCTGGGAAGCTGGGAATGGGGGAAGCAGGAGCAGGGATCTAGCAGCAGCTTGGCCAACAGAGGTTATTTTGAAACAGAGTCTCACTAAGGCTGGCTGTGAACTTGCAATCCTCCTGCCTCAGCCTCCAAAGTTACTGAGGTTATAGGTGTGTGCCACTGTACCTGTCATGTTCCCACTTCTTAATACCACCCTGATGGCAATTAAATTTCAACCTGAGTTTTGAAGGACATTCAGACAATAGTAATTTAATTTCTTTCAACAAGTTTTGTAGTTTTTTTAAGAGGCAGGAGGACAGTGAGAGAGAGAGAGATAGAAGCAATTTTTTATTTATTTTTCCTTCTTGCCTTTGTTTCTCCAACACTTAGCTGTATATGTGGTGCTGGAGTTTGAAATTAGGTCCTTGCCCATGCCAGACAAACAGGATACCGCTGAGCCACCGCTCCAGTCCACTGAACAAGCCCGGTATTTTTTTTTTAAGAGTGAGGGACAGGGCTGGAGTATTGGCTCAGCAGTTACAGCGTTTGTCTCTCATGCACAAGGATGCAGGTTTGAACCCCAGCTTCATGTACACAATGAAGTGTCAGAGTAACAAAAGCCACATGAAAAACTAAATAAAATTGATTCTCTCTCTCACTGTCCCTCACAGTGAGAGAGAGAATCAATTTTAGTTTTTCTTTTTTTAAGGAGAGAGAGGGACAGTGAGAGAGAGAGAGAGAGAGAGAATCGATTTTATTTAGTTTTTCATTTGGCTTTCATTGCTCCAACACTTCGTTGTGTATATGGTGCTAGGGGTCAAACCCGTGTATTCACTCATGCCAGGAAAGTGCTGTAACCACTGAGTCACTGCTCCAACCCCAAATTTATTTAGTTTTTCATGTGGCTTTCGTTGCTCCAACACTTTGCTGTGTACGTGGTGTTAGGGTTTGAACCCACGTCCTTGTGCATGCCTGGCAAGTGCTGTAACCGCTGAGCCACCGCTCTAGCCCCCCACCCCCTGTTTTTTGTTTTTTTGTTTTTTTGAGACACGGCATCACTAAATTGCTGAGGCTGACCTACAATTTGCAATAATCCTGCCCCAGCCTCCCAAGCTGCTGGGATTCCAGATGTGCGCTATCATGCCCAGCTGATATATTTGATTTTTATATAATGATATATTGTCATGCAATATTGCTGAACTTGTTTATTTGCTCTAATAGTCTTTTAGAGGGCTCCTTAGGATTTTATATATTCAAGATCATATCATCTTGAATAAGATAGTTTGAGTTCTTCCTTTCTGATCTGTATGCCTTTTATTTTTCTTTTTTTTTCTTTTTTTTTTTTGCCTGATTTTTCTGTCTGGACCCTTCAGTCCAATGTTGAATGGAAGTGGTTGCTTTCTTCTTAATTTCACATTCTGAAGTAATTTGCTTCACTTGACTGGTTTTTCTCCTGGTTGAGAGTATATTTCCTAGTTACTTTGCATGTGTGGCGATTTTTTTTCTTTTTTGGTACTGAGAATTGAACCCAAGGGCAATTCACCACTGAGCCACATCCCCAGCCCTTTTTAGATTTTATTTTGAGACAGGGTCTCCCTAAGTTGCTTAGGGCCTTCCTTTGTTACTGAGGTTAGCTTTGAACTTGCAATCCTCCTGCCTCAGCTCCCGAGCCACTGAGATTAATGATGTGTGCCATCATGCCAGGCATGTATGGTGATTTTTTACATGTTAGACGAGTATGGCTCTCGTGCAGTCCAGTATCTGGATTTTATTGTCTTCCTTAAAAGAGGGTTGGAGGGCTAGAGTGGTGGCTCAGAGGTTGGAGTGCTTGCCTGGCATGAAGGAGGACCCAAATTCAAACCCCAGCATCACATACACAACTAAGTGTCAGAGAAACAAGGGCCAGATGAAAAAATAAAGTTGATTCTCTCTTTCTCTCGCCCTCTCTCTTAAAAAAAAAAAGAGTATGAGAAGGTTGAGCACCAGAGGCAGGAGGATCACAGTACAAAGCCAACCTCAGTAACTTAGTGAGGTACTGGGCAACTGAGCAAGACTCTGTCTCAAAATTTAAAAAAACATGGGGCTGGAGCAGTGGCTCAGTGGTTTCGGCGCTTGCCTGGCAAGCACGAGGACCCAGGTTCAAACCCCAGCACCATGTACACAACTAAGTGTTGTAGCAACTAAGGCCATGTGAAAAATTAAATAAAAGTTGTATCTCTCCTTCTCTGTCTCTCTCACTGTCCCTCTCTCTTAAAAAAATTTTTTTAAAATATTTTAAAAGGGCTGGGGATTGGCTGGAGTGGTGGCTCAGCAGTAATGGCACTTGCCTGGCATGTGCAAGGAACAGAGTTCAAACCCTAGCACCGCATACACAACTAAGTGTTGGAGCAATGAAAAACAGATGAAAATGAAATAAAATTGTTTCTTTTTCTCTCTCTGTCTCACTGTCTCTCTCTCTTTATAGAAAGGGGGGGGGGCAGCTGGGGATGTAGCTAAGTAGTTAAGTGCCCTGGGTTCAATCCCTGGTACCAAAAAGAAAAACTAAGCTAGGCATGTTGGTACATGCCTTTAACCCCAACTGCTCAGAAGCCTGAGGGAGGAGGATCCCAAATTGAAAGCCAGTTCAAGGCCAGCCTCAGCAACTTAGGAAGACCCAGTCTCAAAATAAAAATGAAAAGGGGCTGGGAGTGTAGCAGATCTCTTATCTAGTGTGCCAAAGGCCCTGGGATCAATACCCCGTACTGCAGAGGGAAAAGGAGAAGCATGATGAGGCTCTCCATGATATGGAAATAGCCTTAAGGTATCCAGCTATATTGTGACACTGTAGTAGCCAGGTATAAAGCAAGGAGCAAGCAGGCTACATTTTGTATAGAAAGCTAAGAGACTAGGTGTGTATTTATACGAGCTTGTTCTGCATAGAGAAATAGGGGAGAAGCCGGTGAATAAAAGCACATCTCTCTGGGATGGAGGAGGGTGGGAAGTGGGCCAGGCCAGGGTCCAACCCAAAGTGAGGCACGTTGCTGCCTGCTCTTTCATGATTATGCATGAGTACTCGGCACTCGGCCTCTGCTGGACAGTTCAAGGTAAGAGAGGAAAGGGTACTATGCACCAGGTCCCCTTTCTCCTCCCACCTTTCCTTCCCTCTGTTCCAGCCACTCATCTCTAATTCTCCCAATAGGGTGTTAGCACTTGCTGTTCCCTCTGCCTGAAATACTCCCTCCTGTTTAGAATGCCTGGCTTCTTGTCACTGAGATGTCAGGTTAAATGTGTCTATTGCAGAATAGGCTCCTTATCTTTTTGTTTCTTTGTTGCGCGCCTGCACACATGAATGAAGCCTGGGCCAGCAAGAGACCAACAGCTTCCTCTCTAGCTGCATGTACCCTCTGTACATAGCCCAATTCTGCGCATGCTGGTCCTTGGAGACCTCATCTATATAGTTCTAGAGTCTTGAATAGCCTCTGGCTTGACAGTTCAACTTCTCTCTGCAGCCTCCTAAACTCTTCTGAACTTCCCTTTCAAATGGATCCAACATCCCAAGGGACTCCCCAAGTCTGGGCCATACCTAGGCCATACATAGACTGTCCTCCCTCCTCAGCAGGAACTTAGGCTAAACCTCCTCCAGAAGTGAGGCCAGATTCCTAAGACCAGTGACTCCCAGCGACTGAGCAGGATATCTGAAAGAAGCTTGCCCCGATGCTCCTCCAGCTCAGCCTTTCAGACTACCCCAGTCCTGCACTTTGGACAAGGGGCTCCTCTGCTGGGCCCCTACCATGACACTGCATTTCCTAGGCCTTTGCTTGTAACAAGGTTGTGGCTCTCCTTCCCTAACGGTCACCCTGTCCCCTTGATATTGACCCCAAAGGATTTCCCAGTCCTGCTTCCAGGGACATAGAACTATTTCCAGAAAGCAGATTCTCCACTGCCAAGACCCAGGACTGGTCCTGAGGGAGCTCATTTGCTCATTTTCCCCACAGGGCTGGAGGTAGCTCCTGTCTAGGTGTGACCTAGACTCTCAGTCCCTTTGGCACCTCGGATCTGTATGAATGTGGAGTTCAAAAGAGCTGGGAGGGAGGTTGTAGAGAAAAAAATTGAAATGATGTCAAGTTGTATGCCATTGGGTGAGAACAGCTTCCATTCCCTGGGATGCCAGCTCTTCTGGTGTTTTGTCCAAGGGCAGGAAGGTGTTGGCACAGAGGACCTGAACATCCCCTCCAGAGCTCCTGGTAGCCTCCAAATATGTCCCATCAAGCTCCTCAGACTTGTCTCCACATCTGGAATGTAGGATCAGGCTTGGCCACCCATTCCCTGATGTGACCTGACCTACTCTACCCTTCTCTCTCTCTCTCTCCTCCAAGTGACTCCAGGTACAGGGTGAGAAACCCAAATGAGAGCTCCTAGCTGGCTCATGTTCCTACCCCATCCCTTTTACCTCCCCAGACACATATGAAATGTCCAGAATAGGCCAATCTATAGGCACAGAAAGTAGATTAGGGGTTGACAGGGGCTGCCAAGAGAGAATGGGGCATGGCTGCTAAATGGCCACGGGGTCTTTTGGGATGACGAAAATGTTCTGGAGTAGGTGGTAATGGTTGCATAACACTCTGAGTCAGCTAACTGCCACTAAATTCTATAGTTTCAAATGGTCAAACTGGGCACAGTGGCACACAGCTGTCATCCCAGTGACTCAGGTAGTCGAGGCAAGAGGATGGTAACATCCTCCGGCCAGCTTGGGCAACTTAGCAAGACCCTGTCTCAAAATAAAAAGGGCTGGGGATGGAGCTCAGTGGTAAAGTCCCCCTGGGTTCAATTCCTAGCACAATAAATAACATAAAATGGCCAAAATGACAAATTTTAAGTTATGTCACTTTTATCTAAATAAAAAATGTATTTTTAAACAAAACACACTTCTTCTCACAGAGCAGGTACTCCAGCTCCACAATGTGAATTTATTTATTGTAAAAGAAAAGAGCAATAATGACAGTACCAGAGGATGAGTGGCTACCATCCTCCCAGAACACCCCAGCAGTCACAGGGGAGTCAGACACTTGAGTCCTGGAGACACAGGGGCACAGCAGGGAGAGCCGTGGCCATGCCACCTCCCAGTTGTTCACCGGATCTGGCATGAGAACAAGGAGGGCAGGGGACAGGGAAGGGATGACAGAGGTGAGCAGCACTGGCTGGCACATCTGTCTGGTTCCCTAGTAGGACAGGTTGCCCCCACCTCCTTACCGTGTATTTGTCCCACTTCTTTTCAGGGTCATAGGGCTCCCAGCGGCTGGCGGGGAAGATGTGCTTGTTCTTCTCATACCAGCTCCTCAGCACCACCTTGCCCGCATGAGACTGCGGAAAAGCCAAGGCCAACCTTCCTTACCTCTCTGTCCCTTGATCTCTCCCCACCCAGTGCCCTAGTACCATCTGACCTCATCCTTCTCCACAGTGGCATCGCTGAGCAGCCGCACATCATCGTGAACATCAAAGTTAAAGAGTGGCCCTGCAGGGGAGACGTGGCCATCCCAAGGTTACAATGCTGCTCCAACTCCATGTGTGTATATGGGGCAAGTTGGGGGAGGAGCTGGGCTAGGTGCACTCACCACTCTTCCCTCGCGCCTTGGTAACAATGAAGTCGTAGAAGCTGTGATGCTAGCAGCCACGGACAGAACAGGTCAGCTTGATAGCCCATCTTGGCTTCTCTCACCCACACCCCACCTCCCACTCACAGGCCACCAAGCATGCAAGAGTGCAGAGCAGTGTGGGGACTCTACTGCAGAGGCCCAGGCACATGGCACCCACGGCATGGCCTCGAGCTGAAGGGACTCACATGGGGGATGATTAAGTCCTCCTTGATGTACATGAGCTGCTCCACTCCTGCTGACCTGAGGGAGAAAGGTAGGAGGATATGGATGACAGCACAGTGTCAGCCCGCAGAGGGAGGAAGCAGACAGTTAATGAGAACTGGCTGGAATGCTCTGAGGGAAGCTCTGTGGTTTAGTGAGCCTGGGGCAGACATCGCACTCCCATCTAAGCATTTGATGGCAAGAGGGAAGGAAAAAGGGGCCTGACTCTCTTTTCTGGGGAGCACAATTCCCAGCATTCCATCTTCCTAGCCAGGAAGGCACAATCTTGGGTGTCTGGTACACTGGCTGTGATCACAGGCTCTGTGCATGTGCACACAGACACACGCCTCACCTGAGCTCACTGAAGTCTTTACGCAGAATCTCAAGTGCCTTCTGTAGAAATTGCTGCATTGTATTGCCCTTTTTCATCTGCAGGAGTGGACCAGAGAAACAAGGAATTGGGAATAAAAGAGAGAAGCCTACAGAAGTGGTTTCAAGTGGGCACAGGTTCAAAGGCCCTCATTCTCCCTGCTGTTCTCAGGATCCTGGGGGCTTCCAAAGCCACGACTGTCAGTTCTTTCCCATCAATCCCAAGAGAGGCCCCATTGCCTACTTTGACTGTCCGCCGGTGTCCAGAGCCATCCCAGTAACTGAAGGTGATTTCGATCTCCTCACCTACAAAGCAGAATTGCCTCCTGGTCTCCAGATCCAGGCACCTCCCACCAGAGCACAAGGGACTATCATCAGGACAACAGCATGGGCCCCAGCCCTGTTCTCTCACTGCCCCGATCCCCTGGCCAGACCACATGTGCCCTCACTCACTCTTAATCTTCTCCTGCTTGGCTTCCCATTCCTGCCTCAGCTCTTCCCTGAGACGATTCTCCTCCTCCTAGGAGAGGAAATGGATGAAGGTGTGAGGCCCAGGGCTGCTGGAAGGGTATGGAAGCCCACTCCCTGAGCCAGAGCCTCTGCCAGAGCTGAGGTCAGGGTCAGAAGCAATGTCAGAGCCAGGGCTAGGTGGCCTTTACCTCCCGGTCTCGGTCAGGCAAGAAGCTTGTGTCCACATCTGGGTTCTTCCCCAATTTCCTTTTCTTTGTGGTGATTTCTGCAACAAAAAAAGGAGGTGAAGAATGTCATAGGATCATTCTGAGAATGGTTTTGATCTCATGGACCCCAGTGAGGGTCTCTCAGACCTCCAGGGTCCCTCGAGCACACTATGAGAACCATTGACCTAGAAGACAGATATTAAAAAAAAAAAAAAAACGGATGTCAGGGTCTCGTTGCTGGGTCCCCTAAAATGAAACCTGTAGAGGAAGGAAGAGCTTGCACTGATCGGTGCTTTTGTAAAACCCCTGGTGATGCACACATCAAAGTTAACAAGCTTCCCCCAGGTCTACTCAGTCCAAAACAGCAGTTCCTGCTACACAGCACTGAGCACCTGGCCGTTGACACGGAGCTAGTTGGAGCAGCCTAGGTGGAAATATTTTGGATACAATCATGTTGAATTCAATGTATTACTAAAATAACAATTTCTAAAACATCCCAGGCCTGCCACTTCACCTTCCCCTGAAGTCTGTGATACCACTTATTCAGTTCTCAAATCTGACCACTCTTTCCTGATGTTTCAGTGCAGTGGTATTTTCCACCCTACTCATCTCTGTGACTGATCAAAGTCCCTTCATCCTTAAGACCCAACCTAAATATCTCCCTTTATGACACTTTCCCTGACCTTGGGCTACCTTACCCACCCCCAGACCCAGGTGGGGCAGCAACCCAGTGACCTTCACTAAGATAGGGGCCTGCATGCCCCTGATTAGGCACAGAGCATGTTCGTAGTACACAGGGGTACCAGGCTGCTTTGGCTTCACTCCCAGCCTTCCTAAAACATCCCTGATGTCTCCCTGTTCTCACAGCTGAGGTCTGTAGTATCCACCTAGTAGCCACTGAATTTCTTTGGTTGTGTAAATTTATAGTGAAACCAATCAATTAACAACTCAGTACTCACTGGGAAGCGCAGGCATGAATATTTTCATCACTGCAAAAACTTCAAGCACCCAAGCGAGGTCCAGAATATCTTCCCCCTCCCCATTCTATGGTATATGGCACCTCCAGGAGGCACCATCTGTAACCTTCTGGACCAAGAGTACCAACTTCACTCTGACAGCCCTTGCACTGGTGACTCCTGCCCAGGGGGCACAGGTGGGATTTGAATCAATTTGCCACTAACAATGAACCCCTACTTGGCTTTTTTAAAATGATACAGCTGGATGCAGTGGTGCACACTGAATCCAGCTACTTGGAAGGCTGAGACAGGAGGATCACAAATTCAAGGCAACTTAGTGAGACCCTGTCCCAAAATAAAAAATAAAAAGCGCCAGGCACTATAGCGCACACCTGTAATTCCAGCCTCTCAAGAGACTGAGGCGAGAGGATCACAAGTTCAAGGGTGCCCTTAGCAATTAGCAAGACCCTATCTCAAAAACTTTCAAAAAGGGCTAGAATGTAGCTCAGTTGTAAAGTGTCCCTGGGTTCAATTCCCAGTACCTAATTAACTAATTTAATTATTTTAAAATAAAAAGGTATGGGGATGTAGCTCAGTGGTAGATCACTTGCCTCGCATGTGCAAGGTTCTGGGATCAACACTGAGTACTTAAAAAATAAATAAATAAAAAGCAGTGATAGCAGTACAGTCTCGGCTCCCTGTTTTCCTTTCCTGTCCCATGTGAGCTTCAGCGCTTCAGGACCATGAGCGCAGCAAGCACCTGAGGCTGGGCGGTGGATATACTTTGTTCTACAGCCCAAAAGCCAGGATTGAGTTCTGGCGGGCAGGGCCCTCACCTTCCCTTTCCAGCTCCTCCTCATACATGGCCACCTCCTCCTCCTCTTCGCCTCCCTCCTCTTCTTCCTCCAAGGTGAAGGACAGGCTAGAGATCTTCCGCTTGGCCTCCTTCTTGCGCTCCTTCTCTCGCAGCTTCTCCAGCTTTCTACCAAGGCATGGGTGGTCATCATGCCCCATATCCCTGCCTCTAGGCCCTTTCCCTGACCCAGAGACAACTGTGTGCTCAGTGTGGGGCCCACCAAGTACAGGTTGGCTCTCCCTAGCACTCCTGAGGGATCCAACTGCCCTGGGTCACTTCAAGCTCATGGGAACAGAGTGCCAATTATGACATAGCAGGCTTAGAGAGACACAGTAACAGGACAGAGAAAAAGGGAGCAATGCAAGCTCTTAAGGCATGCAAAGAAAGAAGAGGGCACAGAAAGGACTTACTACCTTAACAGTACAGAGGAACAGAAAGAGGAAAGACAAACTAGGAAGGTAAGACTTTAGTGTGGGTCCAAACTAGATGTTACACCTATTCCCCAAACAGGAAGTGGGGTCCCCCTATGAAAAAGGAATAGGTCAACCCATCCCCAGAACCCCCAAGCACTAGATGCATGTTGAGACGAGGGCTGCTGGCTAAGAGACCAAGGAGGGGACCCACAGCTGCAGCTCCTTTGACTGCTCCTTCTTGGCCAGCTGCTTCTCCCGCTCCTTCACCAGTGCTTCCTGTTTGGCTTTCATATCATTCAGGGTCACAAGACCTGTGGGGCAAGGAGACATGGGAGAAGGGCTGGTTACCTAGGGTCAG
This sequence comes from Aplodontia rufa, assembly GCA_004027875.1. Classification (NCBI taxonomy): domain Eukaryota; kingdom Metazoa; phylum Chordata; class Mammalia; order Rodentia; family Aplodontiidae; genus Aplodontia; species Aplodontia rufa. The sequence continues at coordinate 17,320 of PVKS010034504.1, forward strand.
CCAAGAAGCAGCCCCCTGGGCCTGGGAGAGGGTAGCATGCATGCACCCTGCTCACCCACAGTGCTGGACTTGAGCTCCGCTTCCACAGCATCGTAGTGCGCAGAGAACTTCTTGTCAATGTTGGATTTCATTATGTTCTCCTGCACAGGAGGAAGCATAGTAGTGAAGTCCAGCTGTCACCTTACTGTGGAAGCAACAGGCTGGCTGTTGGGGACTTGGGCTCTAATCCTAGATCTGTCCCTGGAAAGCACATATCCTCCTTTTCTCTGTAGATGGAAGATTCCACAAGGTTAGAGGTACTCTTCCAGTGCTAAGAGAATCAAATGGAATCATTTCCCACCAATCCCTGCACTGCTCTGGCCCCTTTCATGTCTCCTGCTGAGGACCAGTTTTTCCTTGGTGGCTTGCAGCCATTGGACCTACTCATCTTTAACATTTTTCATACCCAGCCTATACGATGATGCTCCTGAGACCCAAGCCAAGGACAGGACACAGGAGAAAAGAGTGGTGGAAGGGCCTAGCCTCTCCTTGAGTGATTTTCCTCCCTCCCAACTCCAGATGTTGCCAAAGATTCCAGAAGGCCTCCTCTCTCCAACCAGCCCCATCGCAATTGGGTGCCATGTAGATCGCTCTCTGACCAGGGCCTTCAAAGGAAGTGGTCAGCAGAGAAAAACAACATCAGCTTTTCCCGGAGTCACCACGAAGACAGTGGGGCCAGGTCCAGGGAGTTTTGTGTCAAACACAAAGCATGTAGTGAGGTGGAGAGCTCTCTGCCTGAATACTGGTTCCTGCTCTCCCGTTGTGCTCTAAGTTCCTGCCCTTTTGATCAGCCTCCCCCAAAGGCGCAAGCTGAGGGTTCCGGAGTCCTCCATCCCTGAGCCCACCATCACTGGCCACTCATAACTAGAACCCCAAATGGTGGTGTCTGCCTTTGTCACGGGCAGAAAAGGTTTTGCAAAGAGCCTCAGTGGCCTGCCCGTGTCACCGGAGATGGCTTGCCCTTCCCGGTATGTACTGGATCCCAGCAGAAGCCTGGTTCTCAGGGCTGGGGAGCCTGAGCCAGGGAGTTCTGTGCTCAGGAGGGGTGCCTAGGGAACCTGCCCGGCCCCAGTCAGTGCCACCAACAGAAATCTTGAGGGTGGCTCCTTCTTGAGGGAGGCTTGTCACAAGCTGTCTCTGACGGCCTGGCTCTAGCCCATTTTACAGATGAGACTGTCACTGGCTCGCTTCTGTAGTCTGACAGACGCCTGCAAACGAGTCCCGCTCCCGGTACAGGGACCGCCCCCTAGTGGTCCTAGCCCGCCACCCCGGGTTCCCCGGGGCCTGAAGTGGAGCTGGGCCGCCAGGGTGCCGGCGCAGCGCGCATGCTCCAAGGCGCCCCGTCGGGTCCGCACCTCTGCGATCCGCTGCTTCATCTGCTCCATCTGCTCCCGCTGCTTCTCCCGTTTCTTCATCAGATGCATGGCGCGGCCTGCCTCGCTCGCGGCGCCCTTATACTGAGCCATGGTGATGGCGATGGCGATGGCGATGGCGATGGCGATGGCGGCGGCGGCGGCGGTGGCGGTGGTGGCAGCGGCGGCGGCAACAACTGTAACAGCGGTCGGACTAAGTCCGGGCAGCGGCGGCAGCCGCGGTTCAGTCAGCTGACCTATGACGTCGGTCACTAGGGAACGTGCGCCGGTGCCCGCCCCGCCCCACCCCGCTCTGCGCCATGCGCGCGTTCCTGACACGTGATCGAGGCAGGCTCCGCCCCTCCCGCTGCGGGAGGCTGGACCTGGTTTCCACACCTCGACTCCCGCGTGAGACCGTGCCCGGGCCTGGCCCCTCCTCCATCCTCTAAGTTGATACCGAGGCAGAATACCCCAGCCTCCTGCACTTCCTCATCTTTAACCCCGAACCGACCCGAAGCTGGGCCTCCACTCGTCTACTTCCTCCAGTCGACCCCAGGGCTGGGCCCGCCTCCTCCACAGGTTGCCCCTGCTCCCAACACCCTCACTCACATTGATCCAGGCTTGTTCCTCCTATGGTTGCTGGACTTGACTCCTACCCAAGCCTGGCCCCTGGTAACTTCTGCCACCTCCTTTTGACTCAGAGGCGGCTAGTTTTGTACATAGACCCCCACCGGAAGCCAGATGCTAGCCTCCCCGCACTGACGTTTGAGGAGTGCACTCATGGTGCCAGATGCTATACCTAGGTCCAAACCAAAGTAGCCAAGGCCCTGTCAAGCACCCAGCTTTTGGGAATTGAACCTAAAAATTCAGGCTCAGGTTTCAACACAGTTTTATTGGGAGGTTTTGTTTTCTGTGAAATACACTAGAGGCTGGGGAAAGGGACACATTCACTTTGCAAGATAAGGGTTTCCCACCACTAAAGGGCATGGGACAGGGCACACTGGGGTTTGGATCCATTTTCCCACCTCCTGCTTTGCTCACATTTCTTTTCTCTCAGCAAGTACCAAAAAAACACAAAGACAAGGAATAAAAACAGCAAGATCAACCCTCCATTGGGGCCACACCTAAACCTTCTCCCCTTCCCCAGGCTTTGCCAGGTCTGGGAGGGGCTGAAGCAGCTTACTCTACAGTCCCCAGGCTGCATCAGAGGGCTTTGGGCTCAGACGGAAGGGGGGGCAAAGTTAATAAATTAGAATAAATTACGGGGGAGGAATGCAATTTTGTGCTGGGAGGGCCCCTTTTTTCCAACACACAAGAGAGTTGGCGGGGGAGGCAGGGGGCATCTCCAAAGGCCACTACAATGGGGGTAAAAGCAGTGGGGGTAAAAGCAGTGGGGGCAGAAATCAGATTTCCCTCCACGTCCTTCCCAAACAGAGCAGAAGAACTGGAGAGGGGACACATACAAGGAGAAGAACACTCTTTTCCTAAGATAAGGAGGGGCCAAGAAGAGGATGCTATCCAACCCCTATCTCCCAAACCATCACTAAGGTTAAGATTTGGTCAGTGAATCAATGAGGTGGGTGATGGGAATGTAGTGGGGGAAGCAGAGGATGCTGGAAACAGGGGTGGCCCAGCCATACTACTGTCTCCCCAGCCCTTGAGGAGAACAGAGCGGGGGAGGGGGCAGTGGGCAGTGGGCAACAGGGGCTAGGGGAGGGGGATCAGCAATCACTGGTCAGCTTCTCCAAAGACATCATTCTGTTTGCGTTTCATGTTCTCAAAGTCAAAGGCAGAGCCAGCCATGCGTTTGTAGATGTCTTTGATGTCATTACAGGTTGTCTCGAAGTGTGTGGTGGCATCATAGGAGCAGGAACAGAATACCTGCAAACAGGCAATAAAGCTCATGGTTAGGGTGAGGAGGGTAGGGGCTTTGCGTGGGCAGCGAGGAGCCAGAGCTAAGACAGGCTGCTTACCTGGCTCTCAGAACCATCATCAATGGGCTCATACAAGTCACTGATAGCCACAAACCTGGGGGGCAGATGGAGGAGATGGGAGGAGACAAGCCTCACAATGGGACTTGCTCTTCTTGGTTTCTTCTGTCAGCTCCTGGGCTGGCTGGCTG
>PVKS010034505.1:0-20832 GCA_004027875.1 Aplodontia rufa
AAAAAAAAAAAAAAAAAAAAAAAAAAAGAGGTTCCAAACCAAATGGCTGGATTCTAAAATCTGAGGGGTTTTTTGTTTTGTTTTGGTTAGTACTAGGAATTGAACCCAGGGGTGTTCTACCACTGAGCTGTGCTCACAGATCTTTTTATTTTTCATTTTGTGACAGGGTCTCCAGAAGTTGCCAAGGCTAGCCTTGAATTTGCAATCCTCCTGCCTCAGCCTCCTGAGTAGCTGGGACCACAGGTGTATGCCACTGCACCCGGCTAAAATCAGAGCTTTTCAGCGTAACAGTACATGGCATGCAAATAGTTGAATTTGTGGAAGAGTAGTATTTCAGAGCTAACCTAAGGAGAGAAAAGTAGATGGGCTGGATCATGCAGAGTTTTCTACACCATGTTAAGGCTTTGGCCTTAAACTCTGAGCAGTGTAGAGGACTAAATCAATGGAGAAAGTTTCCCACTACAATCACACAGAAACACTAGTTAAAAAAATACAGCAAATGGTATTCTTAGATATACATCCAAGCTTGATAGAAAAATAGCCCATACACCAGAAATGACAAGATCTGAAACATAAACAGTGATGGAACTGAAACCACAATGACGTACAGGCTTCTGCACTACAGGTCAAGTGGTTTAATGCCTGGCTGTGGCCCTGAGCCCCAGTATCAAGATGAGAGCCTCAAAGGGCGCTCAGTAAAGGAGAGCAACAGGGGCTGGAGGAATGGGTAGGAGCTGGTCCTACCCACAGTTATGAATGTGAATTTACAGTGCCAGAGTGGTGAAGGGGTCCACACTGAGAACAGAACATGAAAACTGAGCCAGAACCACCGAAACAATTCTGGCTATGCCTTGGATGCGTCCTCCAAAGGCCCATGTAGTAAAAGGCTGGTCCCTCGTCTGTGGCACTCTTGGGAGGTGGTGGAACCTTTAGGAGGTGGGGCCTAGTGGGAGAAATTAGGTCACTGGGGGCCTGTCCCTGAAGGGGGTATTGGAACCCCGGACTCTTTCTGTCTCTCTCTCTTTCCTTTCCAGACTCTGTAAGATGAACAGCTATTTTTTTTTTTTTTTGTAAGAGAGAAAGGGACAGTGAGAGAGAGAAAGAGAGAATCAATTTTAAATAAAATTGATTTTTATTTTCATGTGGCTTTTGTTGCTCCGAGACCTCACTGTATACATGGTGCTGGGGTTCGAACTTGTGTACTTGTGCATGCCAGGCAAGCGCCATAACCACTGAGCCACCACTCCAGCCCTAGAAAAACAGCTTATTCTACCATGCCACCATGTTCTGCTGTACCACAGGTCCAAAAGAAATGGGCCAAGCAACTATGAACTAAAACCTCCCAAACTCTGAGCCAAAACAAACTTTTTCTCGTTCTGAGTTGATGAGTTCAGGTACTTTGTCACAGTGATAGGAAGCTGACTAACACAGCCCCACCACAAGCAAACAAACTGCTCAGCGGGCTACTTTCCCAGCCCAGGATACAAGACTCACTCAGGGCACAGAATCCTTCCTGAAGATGAGCTTACAACCCCAAGTTACAAACTATACCAGAAAACAGACTACTGAGAGTAATAAGCATCACACACACACAAAAAGCAGCACCATAAGAATTAGAAATATTAAAACAACCTCAGACTACAAAAAAAAATTCTGATGATTAAAAAGATAAAGCAAGCCAGGCATGGTGGCACAGGCCTATAATTCCAGTTACTTGGGAGGCTGAGCTCCTGAAATCGTATGGGTGTGCCACCATGCCTAACATTTTTTTTTTCCTTAAAAAAAAAAAAATCCAAAAAATGACCATACCCCAAGTCCCAGTCCACGACTAACAATGATCTTAGTGTCAACAGTGTTTCCCAACTCTGCCTGGCCCATCTAAGCCCTGTTCCAGCTGGGAGCTGCGAGAGCAGCAACAGACTCTTAAGAGCTGCAATAGCTGGGGTTTCTGGAGCCACTTTGAGTCCCAGGTACAAGGTGGAACAGCTCTTTGAAAGCAGTATGGGAGAAACAGACTCTGCAGCTGCTGAGGTCAGAAACAGGTCCCCATGGTTGCTACCTGCCAGGGACCATTCCTACTGGTGGAACCTCTAGGTTCAACCTAAGTAATCAGTAATCAGTTACCCAGGCCTAAGCATGACCTTGGGGAACATATAGTAGAGTGAAGGATAATCGTACTACAAGAAAGGCTACAACAAGCCTAAAATTGACACCTAACCTTATTAAGTTAGGTGGAGTATTAGGTCAAGCCAGGTATATGTTAAATGTTTCACACACACTCATTTAATTTTTTCCCCCTGGTTCTGGGATTGAACCAGGAGAAAACAATCTGGGATACGAAGTTTGGCATCTATAAGAAAGAATGGTCACTGCCATGGGAAGGGATAGGCACACAGAATGAGAGAGTGGCATGCAGAAGCAGAGAGAGGGCAGATACTTGAGAAATGTTCATACTTAGGCAGTGGAAAGGGGAAGAGGAACCAGGACAGCAAAGGCACGTGAGAGAGGAAGAGAAACGGAGGCCAAGGGAGCACAGAGCCAATTAACTTTCCAGAAGGCAGGGGCTGCTCTCTTTCTTCTGCATGTTCCCAGAGTCTAAAAAGGTGCTAGGTACCTGGTAACTGCTGAAGTAATAATAAAATAATGAACAACTCTGTAAGAGAAAACAAACATCAGACACCTCGCAACCACAAAGAAAACAAGTTCAAGGCATCTGGAATGCCTGCCACCAGGGCAAAGGCAGCATCTTTGAGAAGGTCTGGAGCCAACTGCAAGGGGAACATGATAGGAAAGCACTGAGAGTGAATGAAGGATGACCAGTCAGCCTGGGGCACGCCTGTAATCCCAGCAGCTGGGAGGCTGAGGCAGGAGAACCACAGATTCACAGCTGGCCTCAGCAACTTACTGAGGTCCTGGCTCAAAATAAAAAGTAAAAGGGACTGGGGATGTGGCTCAGTGGTTAAGTGCTTCTGGGTTCAATACCTGGTACCCGCCCCCAAAAAAAGATGACCAACCAGCCGCTAAAAGAGAAGGTGAGTCTGAGGGCCTTAACTCACCCACACACGTGAGCACTCTGTGGACACAGAAGCAGCCCTGGCCATCTGGCTCTTCCCAATTCCCATTTATCTAAAACACAGCAATGCCACAACTCATGTTTGGAGAGGACCTCCGTGATCTGGGACGCATGTACTGCAGCCTCAGCAAGCTCGCTGGTATCTCTTTGTCCGGGGTACACAGCAGGCTTTTCCAGACAGGAAGTGTGTAGAGAGAAGCAGCGCCAGGGGTGACTCAGAAGGCGTTTGCAGCCACGTGGGTGCCCGCCACCTTCTGAGGGGGCAGACTTCCTGCTGGAGCATTCCTCACTCCTATTTCTGAAGGCACACAACTTCCAGAGTGACATCTCTCGGGTGACTTCAAAAGGCATCACATTCAGGAGCCAGAAACAACATCCTCTTATACACATTTTCTACCCACCCAACTCCACTCACTCCCCAACACGCCCACACACTACAGAAAAAGTAGCATGAGAACTCTCTTAGGGCAACAGGAAATGATGCAATACCACGGGACCACAGCAAGGACCCAGACTCCATAGTCTTACCCAACAAGCCAGGACTTTCATGGCCCACAAACAGGGACATAAGCATCAACTCCTAAACTAACCGGTAAGCAGGTCAGAGTTATAATCTAAAAGATCACAGGACTTTAAATTAACCCAAATTTAAAGGGGCCAGGCGTCAGGTACTCTAATAACTGTGGTGAGAGGTTAAATTAGTATAACTTTCTAGAATTTGGAAAAGTGATCAATATCCTCACATTCTGATTCATTCAAAATTACACACACACATTTTAAAAACTGAATAGGACCTAAGTCAGGTGGTGGGGGAAAGGATGTTAACAAGATAGACCAAAGGCTGCCCTCGAAGAGCTTCTGTTCTGGTCAGAGATTCAGACAATTCAGTAAATCAACAGCAAGATGACTTCACAGTGCAGAAGAATTAGATATACAGTCCCCTGCTACCCCGTCTCTGGGGGATACATTCCAAGGTGGCCTGCAGACACCTGACTGAATGGTACTGACTGACCCTAGCTATGCAATGCTTTCTTACAAACCTAAGATAAAGTTTAACTTATAAATTAAGCACACAGAAATTAATGGTAAGAACTAATAATAACATGGAACTGTTAGCATAATAACATAATAAAATACCTTTTATATCTGGGATCTTTCATTTAATATTTTCAGAACACAGAAAATAAAACTGCAGATAAGAGGACTATTGTAAATGACATAACTCTGTATCAGCAGGACTGTTAAGTAAGTCAGACACTCTCATAAGACAGGATACTGCTCTACTGCTAACACATTCTTAAAAAAATGCATTCTTTTCTGTGCATGTAAAATATATCACAATGAATTCCATTATTTTGTATAAGAAAAAAATGCATTCTTGAAAACTGTATTCAAATCGCAAGTGATATGAATGTGTCAATTAGATTCCAAAACAATATCACAATTATGCTCAGTGAAACAAGTCCCAGGCACAGTGGCGCATGCCTATGATCCCAGTGACTTGGGAGCAGAGGCAAGAGGATCCTAAGTTCAAGGACAGCCTCAGCAACTTAGCAAGACCCTGTCCCAAAATTCAGGAAAAAAAAAAAAAAAGCTGGGGATGTCACTCAGTGGTAAAGCCCCCAAAGATCATACTTCCATGAAATGTCCACAAGAGGCAAATCTGGGGGAATAGAAAGTAGATGAGAAGTTGCATAGGGTGGGTTGGGGCTAGAGAGAGAATGGGGAATGGAGTGCTAATGGATTACAAAATTTCTTTTTTGGAAAAATGAAGTTGTTCTAAAACTAGGTTATGGTGATGGTTGAGCAACTCTGTAAATACAAAACCATTAAGCTGTACATGTCTAAAGGCGAACTTTACAGATTATATCCCATAAAGCTTCTAAAAATCAGCATCACAATATGACTTCAAAATGGTTTTGAAAAAGAGGATGTGAAGGATCAGAGCAGAAAGCACAAAGAATATCTGTTGAGATGTTAACCATGGTGATTCTCTGAGAAGATGGTTTTAGGTGATCTTTATTTTCTTCTTTAAGTTTCCAGGTATTTTCCAAGTGTTCTAAAATGTAGAAGTCTGTTTAACTGACAAAGAAAGTATCCTGGGTTTTAAAATCTACCTGTACAAGTATACGTTAAGGTATATCCAAGGCACAGCACTAGAAAGATCTAGTGCTAATTAGCTACCCCTAGGGCTGTCGTATTCTTCACACCAAAGATACCAACCAGACAGCCAAACAAAGGAATTTCATGTTCCAGCTAAATCAGCCCAAGTCAGTCCTGGTCAGAGAGGGTCTGTTGATTGCTATAAAAGCTTGTTCCCCTCTGTAAATACTTTAAAAGAAAACCAGCAGCCCCCACAGAGCTCAGATAATATCAAGGAATGCAAAAGAATATCAAAGATCTGAGCAGATTCTGTCTGAAACTTCCTGGACACTTTCAGGAGTCACTTCCTGGTTGTAAAAAGGGGGCCCTGAGAAGGACTGATTCCCTCCCATTGGGCCACCTCTGACTGATGACTTCAAAGGCATCTTTCTGAGATTATTGGGACTGAAGGGGAATGTCACAAATGGAAGTCAGTGGTTCCCAATCAGGGTGCACCCCAAAATCAATAGAGAACTTTAAAGTGCAGATTCCTGGACTCTATCCCTGGAAATTCAACAGGCCTGAGGGCAAAGCCCAGGAGTCTGATTTTTTTCTAGAACTCCCTGGAGAATCTGCCAGTTGAGCCATGTGTGGGAATCACTGGACTAGACACCATCTGGCACAACTGGAACCCAGGCCAGCCTGCACATCTGGCTGCAATGTAGCAAGCACCCCACCCAGCCAGCCCTGTGGATCAAAGGCTGCTAAGCACAGAAAGGGGAACTCCATAGGGAAATTCCATGCATGTCTGGCAATCAGTGCAGAAGCCTGGAGAGCAGCTAGCAAATCCCTAGGGCAGAGCCTATTTTGGCCCAGTGATCTTGGATGCCAACACATAAAGGAGGTGAGTGGTGCAGCTTCCTCTGCAGAAGGCCAGAAACAAAACCAGCTCCCTCTAATACCACATAAGAGCCTGAAAGCTTTGTAGCTCCCTAGGAGTCAGAAGCAGAAAGGGACATAGCATGGTATGACAGAGAGCCTTGTATCTGAGTCATGTAGGTTTGGGTTCAAATCCCAGCTCTCCATTACTGGCTGCCTGTGATTAAAGATGGCTATAAACCCTTGGCCATTTTCGCCATCAAAAGGAGTCTAGTTCCCATCCTTGAATCTGGGCTGGCCCACTGACAACGCTGGCCAGCAGAATGTGGCTGAGGCAAGGTTCTGGATCTGAGTACAGCCCTCAACAGGACTGGCTTCCACCCACTGTGTCCCCAGCTGCCATAGTGTAAGAAGTCCAGGACAGAATCCTGAAGGATTAGAGACCATGCAAAGAGAGGCTTAGACATGACAATTCCAGCTGGACAAGCTCAGCCGACATCATGTGGGGCGGAACCATGCAGCTGGAGCCAGGCAACTCACAGAATCAGGAAGAACACAGGGTGGTTGTTTTAAGCTACTGAGTTTCATGGTAGGTAACTGGAACCCTGATTCTTCTTGAGCAAATCAATTTCCCTCTGAGCCTTGATTTCATCATCAATCAAATAGGTAATAATGACAATCTCAATGGGGTAGGAGTTGAGACATGTGAAAGGGCTCTGAAAGACTCAACCACAGCCAGTATCAGTTATTGTCACTATCTGTGCAGACCTATGCTGTACAACATAGGACCAGAGGCCCTGCCACATAGTGCGCTGCCACTGGAAGGCACCTGTCAACCCCCACCCCCAAGCAAGGTCCACTCTTAGAGCCCTTTGTGGCCGAGGGTACACCTTCATATTCAAAGGATACAAACTATCTTTGCTTCCTTTACAACTGGGAAGGAGAATTCTGCTGACAAGTGCCCCATGTTCCAGGCTACTCGCCTTCCCCTGCCACACCAGGGCTGCCTCCAACCCTCTTCTTTCCATTAGTGTCATCTTTGTCCTAGCTACTCAGTCAGTCTTTCAGACTCCATCTCACTTTAGCACCCAGGAAGGACCAAGACCTCACCTCCCTGGTCACTCCCCGCCTACACACACCCATTACCACACGAAAGGCACAGTCCTTAAAGCTGGGCAGATTTGACTGCTCTGTAACCTACCAGATGTATGACCATACTCAAGTATCTTAACTTCTCTGAGCTAAGTTTCCTCAGTTGCAAACTGAACATAAATTAATACTTTCTTGTTTGGGGGGTTGTTGTTTTTTTGTTTTGTTTTGTTTTTTTCAGGGCTGAGGACCAAACTCGGGGCCTTGCGCGTGCTAGGCAAGCGCTCTGCCACTGAGCTAAATCTTGGGGTTTTTGATTTTTTTTTTTTTAAGAGAGAGAGAAGAACAGTGAGAGAGAGAGACAGACAGACACAGAGAATCAATTTTTATTGAGTTTTTCACATGGTTTTCGTTGCTCTGACACTTAGTTGTGTACGTGGGTGCTGGAGTTTGAACCAGTGTGCTTGCGTATGCCGGGCAAGCGCCGTAACCGCCGAGCCACCACTCCAGCCCCTTGGGGGTTGTTTTGAAGATGAGAAAACAGTTAAAGAATGTAGTATAGGAGATGGAGCAGTGGCTCAGTGGTTACAGCATTGCCTGGCATGTGCAAGGATGTGGGTTTGGACCCCAGCACCACATACACAACAAAGAACAACAAAAATCACATGAAAAACTAAATAAAATTGATTCTCTCTCTCACTGTCCCTTTCTCTCTTTAAAAAAAAATACATTAATTGGTGCTGGAGCAGTGGCTCGATGGTTATGGCGCTTGCCTGGCATGCATAAGGACACAGGTTCAAACCCCAGCACCACGTATACAACGACGTGTCAGAACAACGAAAGCCACATGAAAAACTAAATAAAATTGATTTTCTCCCCCCTCTATCTCACTGTCCTCTCTTTTAAAAAATTAATTAATAAATAAAAAGAAAAAAAAGAATGTAGTATAGGAAGGTGCTCAATGTAACTGACAGTATGGGCCTAGAAACTTCCCACCTAAGGTTACTATAGTCACTCTCTACCTGTAATTCTCTCTCCATTTTGATCCCTCTAGTATGATGCTAGCAGATTGTCTTAGACAACAACTATCATTCTCCTGCTCAAAGAATTTCCATAGCTCCCCCTCTTCTCAAATCAATCCCAGGCTCTTAGTCAAGCATGTAAGATTATGTACAATAATAATCCATTCTGCAGCCCCGACAGCTGGGGCCCATCCCAGCACTACTGCAACTTGCTACTGGAGTCAGTCTCCCAATATTCACATCAGCATGAAGTCCCCTCTTAACCTTGGTAACAGCAAGATAACAAACACTGCTTTTAGCCATCACGTTTTAGGTAATTTGTTATGCAGCAACAGATAACTAATACTCTTGATTTCCCATTCCCCCTGAGCCCTCGCACACCTCTCAGCCTGCGAGGCCTACTCAGATGCCAGTACTCACTGTGAGCCTTTCTTGCATTTCTAGGGACTGAACCCAGGGGTACCTGGTCACTAAGCACATCCCCAACCCTTCTCTTCATTTATTTATTTTTATTTTATTTTGAGACAGGGTCTTGGTAAGTTGTCCAAACTGACATCAAACTTGACATTCTCCTGTCTTAGTCTCCCAACTAGCTGGTACTACAGACTTGTGCCACCACACCCAATCATGATCTTAGATAAAGAAAATTCTCAAGGGATCTACAAAAATAACTACTAGAACTAATAACTTCTACAAGGTTTTAAGATACAAGATCAATACACAAAAAATTGTATTTGCTACACACTAGCAATGAACCAAGAAATCCAAAGTCTATCTAATAGAGTCTAAAAGCAGGCTGGAGCGACGGCTCAGTGGTTATGGTGCTTGCCTGGCATGTGTGTGGATGCAAGTTCGAGCCCCAGCACCACGTACACAACTAAGTGTTGGAGCAACTAAGGCCATGTGAAAAACTAAATAAAGTTGTTTCTCCCTTTCTCTATCTCTCTCACTGTCCCTCTTTCTTTAAAAAAAAAGAAGAAGAAGAAGAAGAAAAACTAAAATTGATTCTTTCTCTCTCTCACTGCCCCTCTCACTTAAAAAAAAAAAAAAGCAGAGGGGTCAAAGACATTGAGGGGGAAAAATACGCTAGAAAATTTCCTGGAGATCCCAAAAGACTTTTCTTTAGCATAAGGGACAATATGGAATTAAGTAAATAAGAAAAATAACTAGATATATCCTGGTGATGTGGTTGAAATACAAAAATTAATTCTTATGTACTTCAGAAAGGAAAAAATTATTTCTTACAAAGGATCTAGAATGGCACTCCCTCAAAAAATTAAAGAGTACTGAGTGCAGCTCAGTGGTAGAATGCTTACCTGGAATGTATGAGGCCCTGGGTTCGACCCTCAGCACCATAAATAAATAAGTAAATAACCATATGATCCAGTAATTCCACTTTGGGGTATATACCCAAAAGAACCAGAAGCAAGGACATGAACAGATATCTGTACACACGTCTACAGTAGTGACTGCTATAATGCTGAAGCAATCCAATGTCTGCTAATGGATGATGGATAAACACAGTGTGGAACTACACCAGTTCGATGGAAGATTATTTAAAAGCTATGGAGTTTCATTTCTGCAATTATGAAAACAATTCTGGAGATGGATGGGAGGGTGATTACAGAAGAATGTAAATGTACTTAATACCATGGAACCACATACTGAAGTGGGGTTCAAATGGTAAATTTCATGTTATATGTATTTTACTATAATTAAAAATAAATAAATAAGAAGAATGAAAAAAATGAGTAAGAATATGGCACAACCACTTTGGAAAATATTTTGCAGTTCCTCAAATGTTAGACAGAATTACCATATGATCCATCAATTTCACTAGGTACCAAGAGAACTTAAAACATATATCCATATGTCTATACATGAATATTCAGAGCAGTGAAAAAAAGGAAATAATGCAAATGTTCATCAAATGATAAATGGATAAGCAAAATATTACACACACACACACACACACACACACACACACTGGAATATTACTGAGCCATAAGAAGGAATGAAGTATCATTACATTCTACAACACAGATGAAAACATGCTAAATGAAAGAAGTCAGACACAAAAGGATAAATACTGTATGAGTTTACTTACACAAAGATGTACATAATAGGGGAATCCACAGAGAAGGGAAGTAGATTAGTGGTTGCCAGGAATCACATAAAGGTAGGGAGGTACTGGGCCTACAATTCTAACAGGTACAGAGTTTGTTTTGGGGGTGATGTAAATATTCTGGAATCTGACAGTGATAATGATTATATACCAGTAAATACACTAAAAACCACTAAAGTGTACACCTGAAGGTGATGAATTTTATGTTCTATGAAGCATACCTCAATTTTAAAATGCTATAAAATATACAGACTATAATACATCACATTCTGTCTTGTGGCTCAGTGATCCAAAAGCTTGTGCATCCACGCCCTCCAGCCTTGCAAGGGGGCTTGGCTGTTGTCTCCATCTGTGTCCCCTGGCCCTCTTTGGCTGCTCACTTACCCTTCATCTCCCCCATGACTTCCCACTTCCTGACGCTTGGGCAAGGCCTGGCTCTTGCCTCACTGGACCCACCTTTTCCTGGCAGGCTGCTCCACCTCCTCAGACTGACCTGAGACTGTCTGGAGGCCAAGACACCAGTCCCAGAAGTCACCCCAGATGAGCTGCCCAATGATCAGAGCTGTGGTTACAAGCGTGTGTCAGCTGAGGGATACAGTTTCACATGGGAACTTAATTATAGCTCAGGAGGGGAGGAAGGGAGAGGAGTGTGGCAAGATTCGAGGGGACAACAGGAAGCTGCTTCCATCCGGCAATCAGCTGGAAGGGTGTCTGTCAGGTGTCATGGGCCTGGGAGTAGACTCGCAGGAACACACTGTGAAGCGTGAATTCTGGGTTCAACCTGTGCACAGGCCAAAGTGGCCCAGAGAAACCCTGAGAGGCCAACCTTCACTAGCTCTCAGAGAGGCCCTCACACTTACCACTGGAGACCTTGTCTTACTCAGCAGGAAGTGAAGGGAGTTTTTTCCAACTCTCGGCTGTTTTTCTGGAATGGAACCTTTGCTATGGATGTGAGGACACATGGAACATCATCCCCATGCCTGACTATTATGCTCAGATCCCCGTCCACTGTCCAGGGAGGTGCCAACAAGCTGTGCAGCTGCTGCCACATTTGTGTCACCAGGGCACAGGACTTGTCACACTGCAGGGGGCCTGTGCAGGCCTGGGTACTGCCAGGTAGGGAAAGCAGATCAGGGGGACAGAGAGAGAACCCTCTCTGGGAGGGTCATGGGTATGCAGGGTCTGCTTGGAGAAGGTCCCATTGAGAAAGATTTTTTTTTCCTGTTTCTGGCCAATATCTGGACTCCTTATTCTCTTGGCTTCTCTGTGCTATCCAAGGAAGTCCCCGCAGCCACCTGCTGCCTGCATGCCCCAACCCATCACTCAGTTTCTTTCTCTAATTGTCTTAAGATGGAGCCAGGGACCAAGCCCTCCTTCTTGTTACTCTTGTGTGACCCTGTCCCCAGCCCAGGTACCACCCTTCCCCTCTCCTCCCTATGTACCCCTTTCTTGAGCTTCAGAGAGATTTCTCCCCCAATGCCATGAAAAGTAACCTTCATACTGGAGGTGGTCCGCTTTTCTGGATGGGTATCAAGGTGGGGAAAGGCAGAAAAGGTGAGCAGAGAGGGTAGATGGGGGGGTGAGGACAGGGGCAGGTCCAGCAGGGGAGAGGCAGAGCCAGCTCCCCCCCCCGCCCTTAGGCAGTAACACCAAGGGTGTAACACAAGTTACACCAGTAACACCACACCAAATACCTCCCCTCAAAGAACAGGGTGGGCAGGGGCACTCAGAGGGCCAGGAGAGACCCAACAAAACCACCTAAAAAAGGGGCGAGTCACAAAAATGAGTGATGGATAATATCCAATTTTTGAATGAAAGAAAAAATAACTTGGTGTACGCAATCTGAGAAGAATTATACACCAAAATTTATATTAGCCCCCTACATATGATCATGTGTGACTTTAATTTTCTTCTCAGGACTTACCTGTATTTTCTAATGGTCTGTAATAAATGAGCATTACTTACATAATTAAAACATGTTTTAATAAATTAAAAACAATGTATTCAAACTCTTATGACAGTGGCTAAAATAGTTTCTCAAATTCCTACAATCCTGATCATTCGATGGCATCTGATTTTTATTTATTTGTTTATTTTTTGTTTTTGTTTTATTTATTTATTTATTTTTTGTTTTCTAGACAGTCTCACCAAGTCACACAGGCTAGCTGGAATTTGCAATCCTTCTGCCTCAGTTTCCCTAGCAGCTGGGACTACAGGTATGCCACTACAGCCAGCCTCGGTCTTGGATTATTTTAAATTTCTAAATTCCCAAACAATATTCTGAAGGCATCCAGCCTGGGGACACTGACATCTCCAGGCTAAAAGATTCCTTGCCACACCTCATTGCCTCTCCCAGGGGCCACACAGGGGCTGGCCCTCACCAGACTTGGGTTCCAATGCAGACAGGAGACAAACAGTCTTCAAGGTCTGTTCAATCCAACCAGCACTTACCAGCATCCACCTCCAATGCTGGTTGCAAAGGGCCAGGAGTAAGAGTCAACACTCAGAGAGCACCTCCACCACCCTTCCACACTGGAGTTCATTTAATCTTCAGGGTGCACAGCAAAGTGACATGCCCAAGGTCACATGGTTAGAAACTGGCAGAGCCACAATTTAGTTCCCCACAGTCTAGCTTTAAAGTAGTATCCCGTATTCCCTTGAAGTTCTCACCCTCAGGAACGGGCAGTTACAGAGTGCCACATGCTACTTCCTGCTCTGCTGCAGGACAGAGCTTGCTTCCCTCAGAGAAAGCAAAGAAAAGAGCAGTGTGCTGCTCAGCCAGCCTGCTCCCAGAGCTCCAGCACTCCTCGGACCTCACAGCTGGCAGGCTGGTGGGCACAGTTCCTGGAATCTGACCAAAGCCGCTGCTTACCTATGCCTGCCTCTTCTTGTTCCCAATGGCATCCCTGTACCCCACCCCTGCCTCCAGGCCAGGAAAAAGGAACAGAAATAGAAAAGATTCTCTAAAAATAAAGCAGGGGTGGAAGGATACAAGAAAGAAGAAAAACGTAATGGCACTATGGATTTGAGCGGCCAGGCCTGCTGGTCTGGAGCTCTGATTCCCTTGCAGCCTCGGCTCAAGCCTGTAGGTGCAGGCTTGTACATATTACTGTCACACACTCCTGGAAAGCCCAGGCTGAGGTGGCATTGGCAAGAAGAGCACAGTTACTAAGAACAGGAATCCTGAAAGGCTTAAACTCCAGTTAGCTGTGTGATGTAGTTGTTTAGCTTCTCTGATCCTGCACCTCAGCTGTACAATGGGAATACCAATACCTGCATCTTAAAGGTTTGTGTGAGGGGAAGGAATCCATCTATGGAATAATGCCTGGTCCAAGACAGAATCTGAATGAAGGCAATTCCCTGCCCCTCCTCTCCATATGTGCACATCCCAGCCTTCTTCACTTCCTCCTTCGCCTTCATCAGGTTGACAGCTACTGATTAATCACTTAGAACAGAGACTCAGCCCTTCCTAACCTACAGCTTGGCCCACAATTTGGCTAGTTGGTTTCTTGTGGTTCTTCAGGGCTTCACTGTCTTGGAGCAGATCCGGGGAGCCACAAAGCACAATCATTTGCAGAGCCTCCCCTGCCCACTGACCTGGAACAAGACTCTGCAGGGGGCCCAGGGCCTGCCAAAATTTTGCTTCTCCTCAGTGACCAACAAGAGACTGTGCTGTTCTCTGAAACCAACACCAGTCTGGCCAGTCAAGCAAGTACTTTCCAAAGTGGAACAATTAGATTCAGCTACCATCCCTCCTAGGAGGCCCTGCTATGTAGTGATAAGACATGAGCTTTGGGCACTTGGGTTCAAAGCCCAGCTCTGCCACTTATTACCTATTAGGAAATTTTCCTACCCAGTCTGATTCTTGAAATCTTCACCAGTAAAAGGCACACAACGATTCCTTCCTCTTAGCATCATAGGGTGGAAAGGGATCACCAGTGCATTCCCTATGTGAGAGCTACATTCTATGTGCAGTTACTCTCTACCTACTGGCTCTACCATAAGATCAGACCCAAGTGGGGACACAAGTCAGCCCAGCTTTTGCACTCATGGTTCAACAGCAAAGTCCAGTAACTCTACCACAATACAACACAGTTCCTGTCCAGCCAGATGGGGAGGAGGGAGCCTCAACCAGACCCTCAGAAGAGGAAGGCAGAGAGATGATGGCAATCAGAAAGCTGCCAAAGCCAAAGTCAAAATTAAAATTCAGTCGCTCTGGTGTCTCTGGCGCCCCATCTCAGTTTCTCTCTTCCTGTCCCTCTGCTGATGTTGTTCTCAGCTTTCTAGTGCATTGCTGCTGTGAATAGGGGCAATCGGTAATGCACCCTGCTTATATTCAATAATAGCGAGAATAATGAACACAAAATAACACTAAAAACCACTGAAACGGCTCAGAGCAAAATGTGTTCAATTGACTACAAATTGGCAGAAGAATCCAATTTTCTTGACAACATTTTGGCTGCGACATTTGACCTGGTGAAATGGAACGCTGTGGACATGGCAGCCATGGAGGAAGTTCCCGGTGGCAGCTGCTGTAAACAGGAATATGTGATACAGACAAAAGTGCATTGAGGAATCAAATCTTCATTCAGATTTTTAAATGGAAAAGAATTGATCCTAATGAAAATGATTTGGGGAAAATAAGAAGGGAAATAAAAGAAATGGGAAATTACAATTGGGAAAGGGTCTGTGAGTGAACATGTTGGCTTAAATATCCTTCTATTGATGCCGGACTGCTCCCCCATGAACGTCTTCCTGGACAGACAGGGCTCTGGTGTAGACTAGCACCAGGGTCATTCTAAGAAGGAAGACGCTGAGGCTGGTCCTCTAGTAATCTTTCCACCTGACAGTGCAGACTGAGCATCTCTACGCAGGCACTTGAGGGCTCTAGTCAAGGAGTCCAGTTTCTAGGGAGATGGTCTTCGACTGCAGCTGAAGAACACCATCAGGTCTGACCACAATCTGTACTGCAGGCCTCTGACTCACAGAGAACACCGATTCTCTTGCATGGTGGAAGGTAGAAAGGAGGGCAAGGTGCAAACAGCCATCCACAGATAGAAAGCAGCACCGGGGCAGGAGTGCAGGGAGTATCAAGAAAGGTTGTAGGCCTGCAGGGGACAGAGGCAGGTCTTGGCTTGGGGCAATCAATGTCTACTGGGTCAGGGAATGTGCCAGAGAACAGATCAGACTTTTTTCCAAAGGTGATACACTGAAATATGACAAACTGTAACTCTGTGTTGTAATATACTGTAGCACTAAATGCCAAAAGGAAAGAAAAGTCACAAGAATCACATACTGCAACAGATATAAACAGGGCTAGATATCATTTCAATGGGATACATTCTGCAACTTAAACTTTACCTAGTGATTTTCTCTTGGGAGCTAAAAGTTACAATTGGTCAATTAGTGGATTGCCAAAGTTGTTTTTTTGTTTTGTTTCATTTTTTTTTTGGTAACAGTCTATTTGATCTTTCTTATATAAAGCAGGTGCTGGGCAGTCACCTAGTAATATAAAATCAGAGGTACAGCAGAAGGATTTAATCCATGGAGACAATTTGTCCTCTGGCCCCAGATGATGACAGAGCTTACCATGGACAAATGATAGGCTGGTATTTTGGAAAGTTGCCAGAGCACCAGAGCTGTCATGGGTCCCTATCCAGGGAGAGGCTGACTTTTCAGCCTGGGCTTCCTTGACCTTGTAGGATCTGATTTTTAGAAGCCTAAGGCCCAGAAGCAGAAGAAGGGCTGCACTGGGTACAGGCAGAGGTTTCCACTCATCTTTGGAGACAGGGCAGAAGGATGAGCCTCCTTTGAGGCTGGGGAAGCAGCGCCTGCAGCTCAGGGACGGGCAGCTATGAGTGCTGAGGGCCCAAGTGATAAATGAGTAGCGGCACTGGCACAGCTCCCAGGCTGAGCAAGAAGACACACAGTGGAGCTACTCAGGGAGGAAAGGTGAGGCGGCCAGGGGGCTAAGAAAGCATCTCAAGTGGGCATCTATGCACCAGGATGACCAGGAGAAGGGAGCAGGAAGCGGCAGGCTTGGGGGACTGAGGAGAGTGATGGAGATGAAGATTTCCCAGAAACACTCTGCTTTGGCCCCACACCAACACTGATGCTGGAACTGCCTTTGTTATTTAAAGAGGAGGCTGGGGTTTTTTTGGTTTTGCTTTGTTTTGTTTTGTTGTTTTTCCTTTTAATTATGGTACCAAGATCAAACCTAGGGGCACTCCACCACTGAGCTAGAGAACCAGCCCTTTTCCTTATTTTGACTAGCTAAGTTGTCCAGTCTGGCCTCAAATTTGCCATCTCCTGCCTCAGCTTCCCAAGTAGCCTGGGATTACAAGTGGGAACCATCAGACCAGCTCCTTCTAATATTTTTAACTGACTACATGTTTACCTGCTGATAGTCCCCAGGGATGATGTGACAAATATTCTACCAAACAGAAAATGAGCACCACAGGTAAATAAAATCTGAGAGGCAATATGAGGAAGAAGAAAAGAGGAAAGGGCAAAGGACAATTGAATTAAAGGTTTTATAGGCCCCCAATCATGTCTACTCCACCCTCACTGTTCCAGCCACATTGGCTCCACAGTAGTCCTCAAACACACTAGCGGTGCTCCACCTCAGGACCTTTGTACAGAGGTCCCTCAGTAACCGGATTATTATTATTATTATAATTATTATCATCATTATTTTGCATTGCTGGGATTAGAACTAGAGCCTCACGTATGCTGGGCTACGGCTATACCATAAGGCTACACCCTCAGCTCTAATTACAAGGCCTTAATAATTTTTCAACTTTACAACAGTGCAAAAGCATACACATTCGGTACGAACTGTAATCGGGATTTTGAATTTTGATCCTTTGTGAAGCTAGCAGTACTCTTTTTTTTTTTTTTTTTTTTTTACAAAGAAAGAGGGGCAGTGAGAGAGAAAGAATCAATTTTATTTGGTTTGTCATGTGGCTTTTGCTGCTCCAACACTTCGTTGTGTACGTGTTCAAACTGCATCCTCGCGCATGCCAGGCAAGCATTGTAACCCCTGAGCCACCACTCCAGCACCCCAGCAATACTCTCTTGAGATAGATTCTGGCAGTGGCCAAGACTGGAGGCTCCCAGGCAGCCATGCGATCCTGAGGGCAAGCCACCAATACTCTCTAAAGTAGACTTGGCTGCTAAGCTATGATGTTCAGTAGGTTCAGCATGTTAAGCGCATTTCTGAGTTCTGGCATTTTCAGCTTACGGTGGGTTTACAGGGATACCACACAGTCCTAAACTGAGGAGCAGCTGTGCTTGTTTCCCTCCTCCTGTAAGTCTTCCCACCTGGCCACTCTCCTCCTCCAGCAGCACCTTCTCCGTGAGGCCTTTCCCTGTCCTCTACTTCAAACTGTCATTGACCCCTTTGAGCATTATTTTTCTACACAGTATTAATCTTTATCTGACATGCTTTAATTAATTCTGGCACCCTCTCCCTCCCCCCAGCTCAACCACTAGTAAAGATTTATTTATTTATTTTTAGACAGGGATCTTGCTCTGTTACTCAGACTGGTCTTGAACTCCTGTCTCAGTCTTCTGAGTAGTTGGGACTATAGACACAAGCCACAGTACCCAGGTACAGGAGATTTAAAAATCTGCTTTCTGTTACTCGTTCATTCCCAGTGTCTAGAAACAACATCTAGCCCCTGGAAGGTACCCAATAAATAACTGTTGAAAAATGGAAGGAAGAGAAGTAGAGGAAGGGATGGAATTAGAATAAGATAGTCGCTAATCCTGGATCCTCAACAGTCTGGAAACCCTTTAGTACTGATCAGATTGAAGGCATGGGATGAGTTCCAAAACAAGGATCCGATACTATCTAAGGTCTTCTCTCTTACTCCCAGAAACTCCCTGAGGGTTCCCCCAAAGTGCAGACTGCCTCAAATATTAGCTTGGAACAAGGCTGGGCCTATGCTCTAGTGCCATGAAAGGGATGCCTCAAAATAAGAACAGGGACCAGCCAAGTCACACACCTGTGCCTGGAGGTAGATAATCCCTGTATTAGTTTCCTGTTGTGCTATAACAAACTACCACAAACTTCGTGGCTTAAAATAAGACACATTTATTCTCTTAGAGTTCTGGAGGTCAGAAGTCCAAAATGAGTATCACTGAACTAGTGCATTGGCAGGGCCACACTTCCCACTTCCGCCAGAGTCCCGGGAGAACCCCTTCCTTGCCTTTTCCAGCTTCCAGAGCTGCATTCCTTGCATTCTTTGGCCTCTTTCCCTGGCTTCAAAGCCAGCAGCCTAGCATCTTGCTGTAGTGGTCACACTGTCTCTTCTCCTGTGTCAAATTTCTCTACTACCCCCTTTTAAGGACATCTGTGATTGCATTTAGAGTCCATCAGATAATCCAGGATAATCCCTCAATCTCAAGACCCATGACTCCATCACCTCTGTGAACTCCATTTTGTCCTCTAAGACAATATTCACAGGTTCCAGGGGTTACGGCCTAGAGATCTTTCAGGGCCATTATTCAGCTTACAAACAAGCTCGGACATGTAAGAAACATAGATCAGATCCCTATTCATGTGAAAAAAGTGTCAGATGGGGAGCCACAGTAATGTCCCCAGGCCTAGGTTGTTCTTTCGCTCTAGGTGTTACTATTTAAGTAGCAGAAGAGAATTCATTTTTTTTTTGGAACTGAGCATTTGTGCCTTTAGGACCTTCCTTGGAAGGGAAAGACAGTTTTCTATAATCTAAAGTCCCAGTGGGCTGCTGAAGAATACATTCCAGGCTGTGTGCTGAGGGTAGAGGGAAGCCCATCAGATAGCTGGGATTGTCCCGAAGGCTTTTACACAACAGGGAGCTGCGAAGAATGGTCTGGGCCAAACAAGCCCAGAAAGGCAAACAAGCTTTCTCACAGGAGCACTGCCTGAGCTGGAGGATCTAGGAGCCTACCTGGGCTTGGAGAGGACTGTGTGATCTGAGTACCCTGGTCACCTGGTAATGTTGGACACTGGGAATGGGCTGGTTAATGGCAAATGGCATGCTGTGAGCAGCTCTCCTCTACCTTGGTACCTCTGGGCGCTACGAGAAGGTGGCTTCTGCCCAAATGCTAAATGATCTGGAGAAGTACAGCCTGAGAAGCACAACCACTCCGGGAGGTGGCTTTCCTTCTCAGACACACCCCTCTGTTGTGTGCACATCCTGTGGTTTCTTACCTAGTTGGAATACGCTGCTGTGAATCATCTCACTCCTCCCCAAAGTCCTCTGCGGCTCAGTGAGGAGTCTGAGAAGAGTAATGGTTCTCATGAGACCAAAGGTGATTTCTGCCTCCTGGGAACTTTGGTAATGCCTGCAGACATTGATTTTTAGCCCTGGGGAAGGGGACATGATACTGGCGTCGAGTGAGTAGAAGCCAGGGATGCTGCCAGTCATCCTAGAAGGCAGAGGACAACCCATGACAAATCCTTATGTCTAACACCGTTAGGCTAAGAAACTGCACTAGAGAAAATGGAAGTAGAGGCAAAGAAAAGCTAGTGACAGTGACCAACAGGGAAAGGTTTCAGGCAACGAAGGGGCTGCAAAGCAGCACACCCTGCTTGCTTGTTTAGGAGTAGAGCTCTGGGTTGTGTTTTGTGAGCAAAAGTGGAGACCAGCAAATGCTGGCCGCTGGGAGAGCAGGCTGGCTTGCGCTCCTGTTGATGAAGCCAAGTAACCCTGCGCCTCTCAGGTCACAACTCAAGGATGAGGGCAGTGCCAAAAGCAGTGATGAGGACCCAGGGTTACAGCAGATGGCAAGTGGAAGCTGTGGCAATGTACTGTGAGACACCTATTAGTACGGCAGAGATGCAAACTTAAGCATGAAGCGGTTTCCTGGAACTCCTGGGAGCCTCTCCCTTTGGTGTCTTCCTCATGGGAGAACGCTTTCAAAACTGTCCCCATGAGCTGTGGAGGACTCAGTAATGGTCTCAGGACAGTCACTGAGATGATGACAAGACTAGGGAGAAGTGAGGCACTGAAAAATATACTGGAAAGAAAAAGAAGGGATGCTACAACGTGCCACCCTGCACGCTGAGGGCTGGGTGACAGAGAGTGAAGATGCTCTGCTCTGAGGTTGGACTCCTGGCACCCTGGCTGTCACTCAGGGAAGGGGCTGGTTCGGAAAGTCATTTCTCCCTAAGTTCACCCCCTCAGGATCCAGCAGAAAGGGAACAAACAAGCACCAAGGTTCATTTATTTATTTGTATTTGTTCTGTGGTCCTGGGATTAAACCCAGGGGTGCTCTACCACTGGGCTACATCCAAGTCCTTTATATTTATTTTGAGACAGGGTCTTACTAAATTGCAGAGGCTGGCTTTGAACTTGTGACCCACCTGCCTCAGCCTCCCAAGTAATGAGGATTACAGGTGTGCACCACTACACCTGGCTATGCTTAACTTTTATGTGCCTTGACAATAAAATCTAAATTTAGTTGCCTTTAACTTTTGTGAACCCTTTACTTAATCTCTTCCATGCATCAATAACCCTAAACGGGAGTGTGGATTACTCTTTCCATGCTGGGTACTTAATCTGTGTGGCTGA
>PVKS010034506.1:0-20826 GCA_004027875.1 Aplodontia rufa
TTGGAGGTGGAGGGAAGGGGATGGGGAGGGGGGAGGGTATATGAAGAACTCATAGGAGTCTGGTGATGGGGAAGATGGGGGAACCATCCCAGAAGCCGATGTTATTCCTACACTAGATACCCATTTAACACATGAGTTCTTCTGGGGGAAACTGCAATAGATGAAACCCATAGTAGCTTATCTATGCGTTAGCATTACCTCTGGTTAACAATGTTTATACACATTGATTGCTACAGTTTTGACAATGTTTCCCCCTCATCTGTATCCTGTATCGCAATATACTTCTAATAAATGTGGAAAAAAATAAAATAAAATAAATAAAAAAATAAAAAAAATTTAAAAAAAGAATGCTTTCATGCTGTCCCAAAAGTTTTGATGTATTGTGTCTTCATTCTCATACATTTTCAAGAATTTCTTCATTTCTGCTCTCAGATCTTCTTGGATCCAATCTTCATTTAATAGGGTATTATTCAATCTCCATGTATTTACATAATTTCTGTTATGATTTTTGTTGTTAATTGCTAGTGTCATGTCATCACAGCATGATAGGATTCACGGAATAATATCTTTTTTTATATTTGCTGATATTTCCTTTGTGAACTAGAGTATGATTTATTTTAGGGAAGAATCATGTGCTGCTGAGAAGATGGTATACTCAGCCAATTTAGTGTGGAATATTCTATAGATGCCTGTTAAGTCCATTTGATTATGGAGTTGATTAGATTGGAGATGTCTTTATTGTGTGTTTGCTTTGATCATCTCTTCTATTGGTGATAGAGGATTATTAAAGTATACCAGTATTATTGTAATGAGGTCCACAAGTGGTTCTGTGTCATGGAGTAATTTTTCCACATACTTGGGCGTGTTGGTGTTTGGAGCATAGGTATTTATGATGATTACATCGTCCTGATGTGTTCTTCCCTTTGCCAGGATTTAGTCTCCTTCTTTATGTCTTTTGATTAATTTATGTTTGAATTCTACATAGTGTGATATAAATTTTGCAACCCCAGCTTGCTTTCTTTGGCAATTCACCTGGTGGATTATTTTCATCTTTTCACCCACAATCTTGGATGTCATTGCTTGTTAGATGGGTGCTTGAGGTGAACCTTTTCTATTTTGAGTCCTCATTTTATGTTATTTTCTTCTGGATATTTGAATTGAGTTTCACTGTGGTGAATGTAGGCAAGTCTGCAAGTGCTTCTTTCTTGTAGGTCAAAGGGTCAGGTCAGACACTAACCCTCTGATGACCATCTTCTTCCAGTAAGCTCCTTCTGATTGGAAACTCGTTTTGTTGTACCTTATGAATCTGGATTTCAAGGCATCGATCCTGAATCTTTTCAGGGTGAATGGCAGTCCACTGGAAGGTAGAAGCATGGCTGCCAGAGTGCTGTGTTGTATCCTGTGCTCTTGTGACAAGCCAGAAGATGTCTCCTGCACGCTGTTATGGTACATGGGATCCTTGATAGCTGGGTATGCACCCAGTGTATCTGGACCTGGTGGATAAGGGCTGCACCTGGGCAGCTACTCATGTGATGGTTGTGCGGGTCAGCTCTGGCAGGGTTCCTAGGCATGGGTGTCCCATCTGTGCATGAAGGCCCTGGATCTGAGGCCTGGATCCATGCACAGCAACTGCTTGGCTCAGCTCTGGCAGGGTTCTTGGGTGTGGGTGTCCCACGTGTGCCTGAAGGCCCTGGACCTGATGCCTGGATTTGAGTGCAGAGGTTGATTGGGTTGGCTCTGATGGGGGATTACACAATATTTTTAAAATAGCAAATAAAGACTATGTTAAGTACAAATTGTGATCTTAAATGAAAATGGATTTCATTATTCTTGAAAATCAAAATATAATATCTGAAAGAATTAAAATAAAGGAAATATCAAGGAAGCCAAAAACATATGTAGCATAAAAATGAGTAGCAGAAGGAATCAAATTATACTGAACAAATTATTGTTATCCTATAATGTATGCTTTCATATTTTCAAGTAACAGAGAGTGCTGTTATCACAAGCAAGACAAAACAAACTAAAAGAAACAAAGACAAAACTTAGCATGGACCAATTTCAGAATGGCAGAGTAAAAACCTTCAAAAATTTAGTCCTTCATAAAAGCAATGGAAAACACTGGAAAATTTGTTAAGTTCTATTTTAACAACTCTCACATTTAACCAAATGCTTATAATAATCTAAAAAATATTCAGAGAACAACAAGTATAGCAAAAACAAAAAAAGAACAGAATCTTGATATGAAAAGTGGGATTGGGGCCATTGTTAACCTGCGTATCCCTTGCCATCTTTCCCAAGTTCTTTGGTAGGCTAAAAAAACCAAGTCTCTTTACCATGGCAGTTAAAATAACCAACTACCTAGCAACCATTGGAAAGGTCAACTGGGAATGGAGATTTTGAAATGCCTATTCCCAAATAATTATTACCATTTCTCTGGTTGTCAGTTACCTTCAAAGTTCCCTCTTATCACT
The DNA here is from genome assembly GCA_004027875.1 of Aplodontia rufa. Taxonomy (NCBI): domain Eukaryota; kingdom Metazoa; phylum Chordata; class Mammalia; order Rodentia; family Aplodontiidae; genus Aplodontia; species Aplodontia rufa. The sequence continues at coordinate 2,475 of PVKS010034506.1, forward strand.
TTTACCTTAGTTTGCTTGTTTTAGAGTTTATGGCAACCGCTTAATCTGACAGCTTCTTCAGGTGAATAGAAGAGTTGGGGCAAACAAGGCTCAAATTCAATGAAACACACTAGGTGAAGCTGAGGGATAATTCAAAGACTGTAGGAGGTTTTGAAAATCTCTGAGATATTTCTGAGTATCAAAGGCCTAATATGTGTAGGAAAGACATGAGAAGGTCCTTCACCTTCTTAACTGACTGACCTTAAGTCTCAACTCAAAGAGGAAATGAAAGATGAAATAGAGTTATAAGTTCCTGCAGAAGCATCATACAGAAGCATTAGAGGTGTGCACCAAACCACTTGTAACTGCTCAACAAAGACGGACAGTTAAAATTTCCTGCTAGCAAACAGATAAGCAAAGGAAAGACTTTAGTGAGGACATTTGATAAAAAATAAAGAATTTACAGAATTAGTGCAGGAAAATCACTTGACATGACCATCACCATCATCATGGGCAGCTGCCAGAACAGCCACAGCAATACACAGCAGCATTAATAAATATGGGGCAGGAAGGAACCAATAGATTGCTAGAATTGCCATGTTTTCCGATTTTAGTGTCCAGTTTTCAATGTATAACCAACAAAATGATTAAATGTGCTGATACAGGAGAAAATTAACAATGAATAGAAATTTTTCTTGAGGAAGTCCAGACATTAGATTTTCTAACCAAAAACTTTTAATTACCCATTGTAATAAATATGTTCAAAACTAAAGTAAACCATGTCCAAAGCACTGATGGAAAATACGAGAATGAAATACCACTAAATAGAATATGAATATTGTTATAGAAATAAAAAATTAACCAAACAACTGTTTAGTTGAAAAAGTATTATGCTTAAAATGAAAAATTCATTGTAGGAAAACAATAGCAGATTAAACCTGGTAGAAAATGAAATCAACAAACTTGAGGAGAGGTCTGAGATTATCCAGCTCAAAATATAATTAATAATTAACAGAGACATATGAAGAGCTATCAAGTATGTTATCTTAACAAACTAAGAGTCACTGAGAATATGAAGTACAGGGAGAGATAAACAATGACCAAGACTTTTCAAATTGATAAAACCATTAATCTATCTATCTAAGAAACTCAACATACTTCAAGTAGGAAAAACTTAGTGGTCCATGCTTAGAAACATCAGTGCCCAAATCTTTAAATTCGGAAACAAAAAGGGTATCTGTAAGCAAAAAGAAACAACTAGTCATGTTCAAGGGACACTAAGGAAGAATAACAACGGAATTCCCACCAGTAATTATTCAGTTGTAAAAGTCAATGGGAGGTGGGAAGGAGGCGGCGTCCAGGGCGGGCGGGACGTGCACCAGCGGCTGCGGTGGTGGTAAATCCTCCCCGCCTCTCACAGCACTGTGGAGCCTGCGTCCCCAGCCCCGACCGCGCACCCCTCCTGCCCCTCGCGGCGTCTCGCGCGCCTGCCCCTCCCCCGTGCGCAGCCCTGCCTAGCGGCCGGCCGGCCGGCCAGCCTGGCTCCCCTCCCGGGCCGGAGGAGCGCGGCTGCCCTGAGGAGGCGGGGAGGGCTGGGCCGGCCGAATGGTGCGGAACTTCTGCGCTGCCCCCAACTGCACGTGGAAGAGCACGCAGTCCGACCTGCCCTTCTTCAGGTTCCGGCCGATCCGGCCAGATGCCAGAAGTGGGTGGAGAATTGTGGGAGAGCTGAATTGGAAGATAAAACACCTGACCAACTAAATAAGCATTATTGTTTATGTGCCAAACACTTCGAGACCTTTATGATCTGTAGAACTACACATTTTGTAGAAGCGTCAGAAAACTAAAGAATGATTGGGTTATTTTATTTCTCAAAATTAATTGAAGCAGATACTTGTAAAGTCATTGGGAGAGTCCTTATAGGACAGTTCTTCGAGATAATGCAATACCAACAATATTTGACCTTACCAGTCATTTGAACAATCCACATAGTAGACACAGAAAACGAATAAAAGAATTGAGTGAAGATGAAATCAGGACACTAAAAGAGAAAAAAAAAATTTACGAAACTTCTGAACAGGAACAAAAACATAAAGAAACGAACAACAGGAATGCTCAGAACCCCAGTGCAGAAGAAGGGGCTGATGAGCAGGATGAAGACATTTTACCTTTAACTCTTGAAGAGAAGGAAAACAAAGAATACTTAAAGTCTTTATTTGAAATTTTGATTCTTATGGGAAAACAAAACATACCTCTGGATGGGCAGAGGCTGATGAAATCCCAGAAGGTCTCTTCACTCCTGATAACTTTCAAGCACTGCTGGAGTGCTGAATAAATTCTGGTGAAGAGGTCCTGAGAAAGCTCTTTGAGACCACAGCGGTTAACTCTGTGTTCTATTCAAAAACACAGCAGAAGCAGATGCTAGAGATCTGTGAGAGCTGCATACGAGAAGAAACCCTCAGGGAAGTGAGAGACTCACACTTCTTTTCCATTATCACTGATGATGTGGTGGACATAGCAGGGGAAGAACTCCTTCCCGTGTTGGTGAGGTTTGTAGATGAATCTCATAACCTGAGAGAGGAATTTGTGGGCTTCCTGCCTTATGAAGCTGATGCAGAAATTTTGGCTGTGAAATTTCACACTACAATAACTGAAAAGTGGGGACTAAATATGGAGTACTGTCGGTCAGGCTTACATTGTGTCTAGCGCATTCTCTTCCAAAATGAAAGTTGTTGCTTCTAGACTTTTAGAGAAATACCCCCAAGCTATCTACACACGCTGCTCTTCCTGTGCCTTAAATATGTGGTTGGCAAAATCAGTGCCTGTGATGGGGGTGTCTGTTGCATTAGGAACAATTGAGGAAGTTTGTTCTTTTTTCCATCGATCACCACAACTGCTTTTAGAACTTGACAATGTAATTTCTGTTCTTTTTCAGAACAGTGAAGAAAGAGGTAAAGAACTGAAGGAAATTTGCCATTCTCAGTAGACAGGCAGGATGATGCTTTTGAGATTTTAGTGGACCTCCTGCAAGCACTTGTTCTATGTTTAGATGGTATAAACAATGAAACAAATATTAGATGGAATAATTGTATAACTGGTCGAGCATTTGTACTCTGTAGTGCAGTAACAGATTTTGATTTCATTGTTACCATTGTTGTTCTTTAAAATGTCTTATCTTTTACAAGAGCCTTTGGGAAAAACCTCCAGGGACAAACTTCTGATGTCTTCTTTGCCGCCAGTAGCTTGACTGCAGTACTGCATTCACTCAATGAAGTCATGGAAAATATTGAAGTTTATGATGAGTTTTGGTTTGAGGAAGCAACAAATTTGGCAACCAAGCTTGATGTTCAGATGAAACTCTCTGGGAAGTTCCGTAGGGCTCAGCAAGGTAACCTGGAATCTCAACTAACCTCTGAAAATTATTATAAAGAAACCCTAAGTGTTCCAACAGTGGAGCACATCATTCAGGAACTTAAAGATATATTTTCAGAACAGCACCTCAAAGCTCTTAAATGCTTATCTCTGGTACCGTCAGTCATGGGACAACTCAAATTCAATACATCAGAGGAGCATCATGCTGACATGTACAGAAGTGACTTGCCTAATTCTGACACACTCTTAGCTCAGCTTCACTGTTGGAGAATCAAATGGAAACACAGAGGGAAAGATATAGAGCTTCCATCCACCATTTATGAAGCCCTCCATCTGCCTGATATCAAGTTTTTTCCTAATGTATATGCCTTGCTGAAGGTCCTGTGTATTCTTCCAGTTATGAAGGTTGAGAATGAACGCTATGAAAATGGACGAAAGCGTCTCAAAGCATACTTGAGGAACACTTTGACAGACCAAAGGTCAAGTAACTTGGCTTTGCTTAACATAAATGTTGATATAAAACATGATCTGGATTTAACAATGGTAGACACATATATCAAACTGTATACAACAACTAAGTCAGAGCTTCTCACAGATAATTCAGAAACTGTTGAAAATACCTAAAAGACTCTTAAAATTGTCTTTCTCTTATATTTGATATTTGGAAGAAAAGCCAATATATGTAGGCCACTTAATCACTGAATATCTTTGCCCACAGGCCTCCCATGAATACATACATTAGCCATTGGTAATCTGCCTATATACATGGCATCTGTTTGAGCTCTTATGCTTTGAAGACTTACCTGTTCTTCCAGAAGACGGCATTGGAAGTACCACACTTCACCTCTTTGTGACCTCTGCCAGTAGCACTTTGGAATTGTTTTAGTTAAGTCTTTTAGATATAACATGTATTATCACCGTGGATCCAGTTGTCAAATATTGTTATCAATTTTGGAAGAAATATTGAGGAGGTGTAAGAAAAGACTGCATCTTATGAAATGTTACAGTGAAGTCTACGATTGACCTTTGGCTATTAGGAGTTTTAAGTGTGTTAAAAATCTGTAATGGACATTTAAAGGAATTAACAAGAGAGTTGTGAGCTCACTAAACAGATTTCAGTATAGATTTTGTCTTTATCAAATGAACTTAAAGGAACAAGTTACAGTTAAAGCTTGAGTGGAAGAACCTGCCATTGTTTTACATCTGGTTGTTGCTGTTTACATTCCCTTATTGAGCCTACATCTCCATAAGCTTTTAGCAGGTAAATATTGAACACTTCTGCTTCATGGTCAAGACAGAATCAGAGGCCATTGATATGGGCAATTGACTTGTCTGTTTTCTTCTCTCTTTTTCCATGGCTGTATCTACTGCCTCATCTTGATTTATAAGCAAAACCTGGAAAACTTACAAAATAAATGTTTTGTGGTTTATCCAGAAATAATACAGAAAATATTGCTGTTAGTTTTGGTAAAGAAAATCAATTTTGTATAGTTTATTTCAATCTAAATAAAATGTGAATTTTGTTTAAAAAAAAAAAAGTCAATGGGATTGTAGCTATGTGATGAAGCACTTGCCTAGCACAAGTTGAGGTCCTGGATTCAATCCTTAGCACTAAAGAAGAAAAGAAGAGGAAGTTAGTGGGAAGATATATGTAAACTTTTGAAATTAAAGAACATCAACAGAAATTCCATAAAAAAATAACCCTCAAGAAATGAAGATGAATTAAAACATTGTTCGATAAACTTTAAATGAGAAATAATTGCTAGACAATATTTTACAAGAAGTGCTGAGGATTCTCCACACTGCTTTCCAGAGGGGCTGTACCAGTCTGCAGCTCCACCAACAGTGTGTTAGCGTGCCTATCTCTCCACAGCCCCTCCAGCATCTATTATTGTTGATTTTCTTCATCTTTGCCATTCTGACTAGCATAAGGTGATATCTTAATGTGGTTTTCATTTGCATTTCTCTGATTACTAGAGATTTAGAGCACTTTCTCATGTATTCATTGGCTTGATCAATGTCCTCTGGTGAGAAGTTTAGCTCTTTTGGCCCATTTATTAACTGGGCTGTTAGTGTTTTTGTAATTGAGATTTCTGAGGATTTTGTAGATTCTAGATATGAGACCCTTGTCAGAGGAATCATAGCCCATGATTCTCTCCATTTCCGTAGGAAACCTCTTGACTCTTTTGATTGTTTCCTTGGCAGTACAAAAGCTTTTTAGCTTTATGGCATCCCATTCACTGATTTTTGACTTTACTTCCTTCACTTTCAGAGACCTGTTGAGAAAGTCTTTGCCTACTCCCAATTGCTGAATTGTTGGACCTAATTTGTCTTCCAGGGATGAGCCCACCATACGACCCTGCTATTCCACTCCTGAGAATCTTTCCAGGGGATTTAGAATCAGCACATTATAGTGACACAGCAATATCTATGTTCATAGCAGCTCAACTTACTGTTGCTAGACTATGGAAACAACCCAGATGTCCCTCACCAGATGAATGGATCCAAAAACTATGGTACATTTATACCATGGAATTTTACACAGCAATTAGAAACAATGATATTGCAGCCTTTGAAGGTAAATGGATGGTTATGGAAGAGATCATGCTGAGTAAAATCAGCTTAACCCAGAGATCTAAGGGTCAATTGTCTCCACTCATCTGTGGAGGTTGGGACTAGACCCTGGCCAGTGAGAAAGTTGGTCTATTATCATGTGTTAAATCCAGATAAGATGTAATGCTATTACAACATAATCCTTTTTTAGAGGTATTGTGGGAAGGGGAAGGGAGGGATAAGGGAGGGTAATTGGGGGGGCACTCCTGGGGGTAATTGTAATATCCAGAATCTATACACATTTTATATTATTTTATTAAAAACTTGTATGGTTGTTCAGAAATAAAACAAATTAAAAAAAAGAAGTGCTGAAAAGTCTTTCCATTTTAAATGAGAATACATAGTAACTAAGATCTACTCAGGAAAATAAAGATCACTGGAAGTATCTGCATGTCTAAATGTAAGAGGCAGTGAAGTGTATATTTGTGATTTTTTTTCTAATCCTGAATTTTAAATAGTTGCCTAACGCAGTAATGATGCTTTGCTTGTGAGTACATAATATGAAAAGATCTATTTTGAGCAAATAAAGTGTCACAAGGGAAAAGAGTAAGGGGTCAGCTGCATAAGAAGATTGCTTGCACTTTTTTGAAATTAAGTTTGTATTAATTAAATAGTTTAGCTGAGGATATTATTTGTAATCCCCAGGACAACAATTAAATAATTAATGAAAAAATATAGAAAAGAAAACAAATGGGAATTGAAAATATCCATTTAACACAAAGAAGGAAGTAGTAGGTTGATGAAGAAAAAAATGAACACAGATCAAAATGAGTAGCAAAATTATACTCCTTACTAGCAATTACAAAGATTAAGCCACAATGAGACGTCATTATGTGTTTACCTGGATGGCTATAGCTTTAAAATAAAATGAAAGTGACATCTGTTGGAGAGAACATGGAATAATTAGAGACTACATGTATTGCTGTTGGAAATGTTAAATATTGTATCCAATAAATAAAACAATTTAGATATTCCTCAGAAAAGTAAAACAAAAATACAATATGATTCAACAATCATATACATAATTATACTCATAATACCTGGCAATCAATTTTAAATTTAAATTTTGTTTATGAATGTCCAGACCAGTGATTTATGGCAATTGCAGAGAAGAAACAACTTCATGTCCGTCAATTCATGAATTGATAAACAAGTGTGGTATACCTACAATGTAGAAAATAATTCAGTCACAAAAAGGCAGGATAAACTGGTAAGTGCTATAGTATAAATGAAATTTAAAAGCATGCTAAATGAATACAGCCAGATAATGTAAAATACCAACTATTATAAAACTATTCATATGAAAATTCCAGAATAGGCAAACCCAGAAAGTCTGAAAGCAAATGAGTAGTAACCAGGAACTAGCATAAGGAAAAAATGCCTAATTGGTTGATAAGTTTGCTGATAGAAAATTCCAGAATGATAGTAGTAGATTGATAAAAAAAAAAAACAAAGATGATTTAATGACATTTTAGCTGTTCTGTCCCTGGAATGTACACATCAAATGCTTTAAATAATAAAATTTATGATATATGTGGATTTTTATGTATGTGTATGTACATATATACATATTTATGCACATATATAATAAAATTAACAGAACAATTAGATTAAGAATTCCAGCTAAAAGCAGATACTGTAAGAACGGACTGAATTACATGATGAAACTCTATGTTGTCTAAAGGCAACATGCTTTAAACTCAAAGATAAAATAGGTTAAAATTAAAAGAATGGAAAAAGTTATATCATTCAAACAGTAGTAGAAAAGAGTTGAATTGGCTATATTAATATAAACAAAATAGATTTTAAGATAGATCTACAAAATCCTCATCCAAGAATAGCAAAACACATTCTTTATAAACATAAATTTTCCCTAGATAGATCATATGTTATAGCACAAAATGTCTCCCTAAATTGAAGATGTTTAAAACCATAACAAATATGCTCGCTTGCTTGAATAGGTAATATTAAAGAAAAACAATAAATGATAAAATTTAGGGAATCCATGATTATTTGGAGATTAACAAATACTCCTAGGTTGGTCCAGTAGCTTAGCAGTAGCAGTAAAGTGCTTGTCTGGCATGGGCAAAAACCTAGGTTCAAATACCAGGACCACATACACAAGTAGACATTGGTAAAACAGAAACCAGAAGAAAAAATAAAATAGATTCTCTCACTTGCTCTCTTTAAAAAATATATTCCTAATAATCAATGAATCAAGCAGAAATTGACAAGAAAATATTGAAAATATTTGAGAAGATTTAAAATTAAAAAAATATGTCACAAATTAGGAGATATGATATAAAGCATGCTTAAAGAAAAATTTGTATTTGTAAATGATCATGTTAAAAGTAAAATGGGGGGCTGAAGAGGTGGCTCAGCTTGCCTATCATGAAAGAAGACCCAGGTTCAAACTCCTGTACCACATACACAGCTAAGTGTCAGAGAAACAAAAAACAGCTGAAAAAATACATAAAATTGATTTGTTCTCTCACTCTCCTTCTATCTTTAAAAAAATGTAAAATGGATATGAGCAGAGGGACTTCAAGATGGTAGAATGGAATAATCATTTATTTTCCATTTGCCTTGATGTTCAGAATTGAAGTGACAGAGGGGCTGGAGGGTGGCTCAGCGGTTATGGCACTTGCCCAGCATGCGCGAGTATGCGAGTTCAAACCCTAGCACCACGTATACAATGAAGTCTTGGAGCAAGGAAGGCTGTATGAAGAACTAAATAAAAAAATTGTTTCTCTCTCTCTCTCTCTCTCTCTCTGTCTCTTTCTCTTTAAAAAGAAAAAAGAATTGAAGTGACAGACATACTACTTCATAACGAGGTGGGCATTTCAATAAAATAATAAAAAATCAAAATTTCTCTGTTGGAGATGCAGAGAAGCCCTACAATTCTAGTGCTGTGAATGGAGGATAAAGGGAAAGACACATGAACCCTGCACCCAGCATCAACTGTTGTGCCCTGTCACCACAAAGAGAAGAGAAACACAAAAAGAACATCATAGCAGACTCATTTGACACTTAAACATCTATAGAAGATAGCCTGTACTTTAGCTGCTACAAAGACTGCAAAGCAAACTGGTGTTGGAAATGTGCTCTGTTTCTCAGCTTGTAAACAAAGAGTTCATGCTAAATTTTGTTCCTAAGAGAACTTGAGAGTTCTTAGAAAATGTTTCCACTCTGTCTTGGCCATTGGTTACTGCATGGCCTAAAGTGCACTTGACAACTCATGATTCTCAAACTGTCATAGAGAAAACTGGATCCAGGTTGACTCAGGAGAAATAGAGGAAAAACTGCAAACTGCTCTCCCTTTGAGCTGTGTGGAATAAACAACCAGCTGAAAAGGATCTGGAAGAAACGGAAGAGGCAGGTATGATTACATTGGGATCAGGTGAGTTCAACCTGCTCTGAAGTTGAACTCTGCGGTGCATATTACCAACTGAACAAAAAATGGGTAAATAGAACAGGAGAACACCAAGATTACATTGGAGATAGAGAATGCAACCTGCTTTCCCTTTGGGCAGTGTGAATGACCACCTAAAAAAGGATCTGATTAAATTTAACAGGCAAGTGTGATTGCATTGGGGTCAAGAGAGTACAATACACTCTCCCTTTGAGCACCATGGCACAAATGATCAGCTGAAAAGAATCAAGGGAATTGAACAAGTGGGTGTGATTACATCTGGGAAAGGAGACTTGGAAGTTCATTTTGGTGGAGGAGTGTTATGAGAAATCTGTCATCCGTCATCCACTGAGAGTGGTCAGTGAATCTCTGACAAGTAGAACTCTGCACAGATACTAGAAATTCAGATGCCCAGATAAAATTGGTGTCTACTCTGTCCTGGGGTGAAAACTCTGGAGTAGTTACCCCAAATAAAGGTCCAAAGTTCCATAGTCATTTCAAACAGCTACTCTTCCAAGCCTTTCCAAGAGTCAGAGTGGCAAAAATCACAAAAGGAGGATTAGTTAATAACACCCAACCTTTACTCTAAGAGGCACATAGCCTAGGAAGTAAGAGAGCTAAGGACATTCTGGAATGGGATATAAATATTCACAACTTTTGCCAACTCAATGGAAAATATATAGCATTTTCTATTAAGAATATTACTTTTCATTTCTTTATATATTTTTAGTTTTGTTGTTTGATTGTATTTATGTTTAATTCATCTTTATACATATATACAGTTTTCCTATATTATCAATTATTTTCTGTTTATTATAACCTTTTGACATTTGGTTTTATTTTTGTAAGAGGTAGTATTTGTTGTTTGTTTTCTTGTTTGGCTTTTGGGGCTAGTGTTGTTTTGCACTCTTGTTTTATTATTTTATTACTCTTATTCACCCTTGCAAAATGCCTTTTTCTTTTTCCTGTTCTTACTGTCACTCTTATTAGGACCTTCGTGTAATACCTCACTTTCACTGTCTCTCTTCTCACTTTTTGAATATTGGAACTTTTCTTTTGCCTCAGTAACCCACTTTATTTACTCTTAATGATCTATATTTTTAGCACCCTTTTAACCTGTGTGGTGTATTCCTCTGGGGAACAAAATAAGGTGGGTCAGAGGAAGCCACATTATCTTAGCACTTCCCCAAGAGTGATTCAAAACAGCAGTTCAGCACTGGCAAATTGAGAATACAAAGCTAAGAGTGAAGAGCTCTTTCACTTGAAACATGTGATCTGAGCTCTGAGATATGGCTGATACTGGAGGGGACATGAAGAACTGAAGCTATTTAATTTAAAACCAGATCTGGTGATCCCTGAGTCACCTCCTCCAAGCCTTGAAAGGGCTGAGGATAGGTTGATATATCTCTCTGCTATCCCTCCAACACATGGTCTGAGACTTCTAAACAGAGGGATATTTCAGAGCTGGCCAGCAAATAAGGGAGGGAAATGGCAATGAAGTTCTTTTTGCTCACAGAATCCCTCAACAAATTTTACTTCTTTGTGTCAGAGCTGAGAATAAACAAACTGCACAATAGTGGAATTCTGAGAAAAAAATAAGGGACTGTATTTCAAAAACTTGAGAAAAAAATTAAAATAAGTAAATATAGAAACAAACTGGCTCCCAGAAGATGGTAGAAGGGAAATAGCAAATCTCAGCAACAAAACAACCCAGAATTGAATCTGTGAGAGAGCAGCTAGCCAAACAGTCAATATGGTTTCAAAGCATTCAGGAAATTATTAAGTAATTTCTCAACTAATTTAAGAAAATCACTCCTACTTACCACTCAGATTAGTGGAATTCTAAAGAATATTTTCAATAATGTCATTATATTTTATTAACATATTGTTTTGTTCTGAAGGTGCTATAATTGCTGTGATGAAAGACACTGGATAAAATTATTGACACCCAATCTAGGACATAAAATAAAGAGAAATCAGTTCACTGAAAAGCTCCTTATATAAAAGCAGACAGATAATAGTAATCCAGACAGATCAACGAATGAAAACAATAGAACAATATCCCTGCTGAATATAGACAAAAAATTCTTAATAAAATATAAATAATTCACATTCAAAATCACATTAATAATTGTACGACATGATCAAGTGGGTTTTATCCTAGAGAAGAAAGGTTGGTTCAATAAATATAATTCACCATATAAATGTAAGGACAAGAATGGCAAGATCATCTCAATAGATGCAGAACAAAAGCCTTCAACAAAACCAGCATCCATTATGTTATAAAAGCTGAAGAAATAGGAATAGAGGGAACTTAGCTTAAAATTCTAAAGGATGCATGTAACCAATAAAAACTAAAGCATTTCTTCTAAAATGAGGAGCAAAAAGAGATGTCCATTCTTACCACTCATATTCAGTATAATTCATGAAACTCTAGCCAGAATGATCAGATGAGGCCAGGACCCCAGAGGAATGTTTAGGAAGCAGGTTTAATTCTGCTGAAGCAGGTCCAGGGTACTTAAGACTTAGAGCCTGGACTTGGGGAAAAGAAATTCTTTGAGATATCTTTTGGTGGTTACAAAATCATATAGTTCTTGTTACATACTGATTGAACACCATACAGAGATTTTATAGTAATTGGTTTACCAGGTAAAGCAAATAGCAACTGTACTGTTGTACAGACATCTTTTGCAGAAACAGCTATCTCCAGACAAAAACCTATTGCCCCACTGTAAACCTAGCATTTATAAGAAACAGGAAGTTTCAAACCACAAAGATTTGTCTGCAAAAATCTTTTTGGCAAGGAGAAATTAATATGTTAACATTATGGGTGAGGAGTGTAAGGGCTTCTTTTCCCATATCAAGAGCAACCAGGCAAGAGGAGAAAATTAATGGGATGCAAGTAAGAAAAGAAGAAACCAATGTATCTATGTTTGCTGATGACATGATCCTGCACCTAGAAGATCTAAAAACTCCACCAAAGGACTTATAGATCTTAAAAATGAACCAAAGTAGCAGGACATATGATCAACAAACAAAAATCATTAGCTTTTGTATACTGAAATAATTTGAATCAGCTGGCCAATAAATCAGGAAAACTATTCTACTTACAACAACCTCAAAAAAGTGAAGATAAATCTAGTCAAGGAGATTAAACTCTACAATGAAAACTAGAATACTGAAGAAAGAAATTGAAAACTTTGGAAAATGGAAAGACCTCTCATGTTCTTGTATATGCAGAATTAAAGTAAAGTAGCTATACTACCAAAAACATTATACATATTCAATGCAATTTATGTCAAAATACCAATGATATTCTTCACAGAACTAGATAAAAACAGTCCTATAATTCATATGGAATAATAAAAGACCCAGAATAACCAAATCAATACTGAACAAGAAGAATGATGTTAGAAGCATCATAATACCTATCTGATCTCAAAATATACTACAGAGAGCTATAATGACAAAACAGCATGATATTTGTATAAAAACAGATATGAAAGCCATTGGATAGGAATAGAAAAGACATACACATGCTGGAATGGTGGCTTAGTGGTTGTAGCACTTGCCTGGCATGTGTGAAGACCTAGGCTCAATCCCCAGAACCACATGCACAACTAATTGTAAGAGATAAACAGGCCAGATGAAAAATATAAAGAAAATTGATTCTCTCTCTCTCTCTCTCTTTCTCTCTCTCTTAAAAGAAAGACATACAAACCCACATAAATAAAGTCATCTAATATTCAAAAAACCGTATATTGCAGAAAGGACAATAGAAAACTGGGCAACAATATGTGAAAAATGAAGCTTAATCCCTAAATGTAACTCTGCACAAAAGTCAACTAAAAGTGGATCAAATGCCTAAAACTCTCTCATAAAAATAAAGTAGAGGAAGAGAACTGAGGGGGACAGAAGTGGGATAAGAAAATGGAGGAACAATGGAATAAAATTAACTTAATCTATTTACTTATATGAATGCACCACAGTGATACACACACACACACACATCACTGTGCAAAAGCAAGAAATGTATGGAAGTAAAGAAAATTTATCTCAAATCAGAAATTAATTTTCTATGTTAAGGAAAAAAGTACAGGTTAATCATAAGGCAATTAGATGGAAGATAAAACATATGATAGGAACAGAAATAAATGAAATAAACAGTAGGGACAAAAGAGACAAAAATCAATGAATCCAATAGTTCTTTGAAATTAAAAAATCATACAAATCTTATAAAGAAAAATGCCAACTCACATTATTATGAAAGCCAATCATGAAAGAAGAGATTCTGCTATTCTCAATACTGAACAATAGCTAAAATAATCATAAACAAAGTCTGTTCAAAGTGTGAAACCCTAATGAATTCACTGGTGAATTGTACCAGTCATCTAAGAGAGAAATGATACTAATTATCTACAATTTCTTCCAGAAAGTGAAAGTGGAAGGAATACTTTCTAACTCATTCTATGATGCCAACTTAACAGTAATACCAAAACTAGACAGGGCATTACAACATATAAAATAGTTAAACCAGTATCACTCAAGAACATCCATGCAAAAATATTATTAAATAAAATCCAACAATACATGAAATGAATTCTGCCAGATGTTCCTGACTGGCTCAACATTAAAAAATAATTTAGAGATGCTACCTTATTAAGAGGTTAAAGAAGAAATATTACATGCCTATGTCAATAGAGTATATTAAAAATAATTTTATGAAATGTAACACTAATTCATGCTAAACTTCTCAGGTTACCAGCAATAGAAAGGAAATATCTACAACTAAAGTCATAGTAAATGGTAAGAAACTGGACAATTTGTTTCTGTGCTTATAACAAGGAGAGTATGCCCCTCTCATACTCTCACTGAAAATTCTACTGAAAGTCACAACTACTGCATGAGATAAAACAAGGGAATGAAAACTATATAAATAGATGATAAAATAAAGCCTTAAAAATTTCATATGGCAATTAAGAATAAAATCCCAATGAATCAATAGAATATTGGAACCAATAAGAAATTATAGCAAGTTTTCTAGATATAAAGTTTAAATACAAAAATCATTGTTTTCATATATATACACACACACACACACACACTACTGATTAACATCATTTGAAATAAAATATTGATATTCATACTAAACCAAACAGAAAAAAATGGTATACTTGAGTAAAAATCTTAATATAATATTCACTTATTAAAATTAAATGTAATCTTATATGTATATATATACACCTATATATCTCTACATCTGTATATATACATATATATCTGTGTGTATATATATGTACATATATATATATATATAGAGAGAGAGAGAGAGAGAGAGAGAGACATGAAGCAGAAAAGTAAAAAATATTGGAGAGAAAATACATGACTATGGATTGGAAGATTCAATAATTTTAAGATGTCAGTTTTTGCCAACTTGATCCATAAAGTCAATGGATCTCAAACAAAATCTCAGCAAGATATTTTGTAGATATTGAAAAATTAATTCTGGGGCTGGAGTGGTGGCTCAGTGGTTTCAGCACTTGCCTCACATGTGCAGGGACATGAGTTCAATCCCCAGCACCATTCACACAATGAAGTCTCAGAACAACGAAAGTCAAATGAAAAACTTAATAAAATTGATTCTCTCTTTCTCTTTCTTTCTCTCTCTGTCCCCCTCTCTCTTTTAAATAAAGTTGATTCTGTATTTCTCTCTTAAAAACAAAGAAAAATCAATTCTAAGATCTATATGGAATGACAAACATCATACATTAGCCAATATAATATGAAAAGAAAAAGTTGATATTTGACCTATTTTGAGACATGCTATCAAGTTATATACTATAGAGAATGATCCCAATGAAAAAACAAACACATGAATTCATGAGATATTATAGAGATCTTGGAAATGCAATCAAAGTGAAGGACAACTGACCTGTGACAAAAGTCAATTAATTGGAGAGAAAATAGTATTTACAACAAATGGTGCTAGGACAAAAGGGTATCTAGGTGTGGCGGGTGGCACACGGGGGCCGTGCCACGCAGCTGTAGAAAAAAGATGGCAGCTGGCAGTTGACCAATCCTGGTTTTTGTGCTTGCAATATCCGACCACCTAGGGACAACCAATAGGAGCTGGCAAAGTTTTCTTCCTCATAGCAATAGTCTATGGATTGTTTCACTTTCACTATTTAACCTGTTTGACTTCCTGAATAAACAGAGATCTCCACAAGCAACAGTCGTGTGTGTGTCATTATGGTCGAGCGTGCCAAGTGGTGGCCCCTACAGAGACCACAAAAACCAATTCTAAGTATTAGTGGTAAGTTGAAATTTAACCAGCAGACCCTGTTTTAACAGGAGTAGGGACCTCGAGGATAACGGAAGAGTCCCCGCTGAGGGACTAAGCAAGTGGCTGCAAGACAGCGTCAGACGTCCTTTGATAGGTGCATGCATGTGTGTTAGATAATAACCATTTGTCTCTTTCTGTCTTTGTTGAGTGTTTGGTTTCTGTTTATACTAGTGGTAGCTATCCTTGAAGGACTTAGAATTAGCCATGGGATCAGAAATATCACACATTAGAATGGAGGGGCCCCTGAGAACGCTGTTAAAGAAAAATGGGACGCCGCTGAAAGTGGCCAATGCCCGAGCATTCCTCAAAGCAGTGGAGAAATGCTGTCCCTGGGTCTTGGAAAAGGGGCTCCTGAATATCCCTCAATGGGAGCATTTGGGAGAGGAGTTATGTAAGAACTATGAAAAGAATCCTATCCCCATAGGGACTTTGCCTATATGGGCTTTAGTACGCTCCTGCTTGAATTCAAAGTGCTCCGATATGAGGGAAAAATTTAGGGAAGGTACACGGATTCTTGAAGAGATAAAAGAGGAATTAAGCCAAGCCTAGGAAGGTAAAATGAGTCACTAGACTCAGAGACAGAAAGTGATACTGAACCAGAGATGTCTGGGGTGGATCTGGAAAAGCAGTTTTCTCAGCTCCATTTAACTCCATCAGCGCTGCCAACAGCTTATAATCTGGAGCCATGTGGAGGCACTTGCTCATGCTATGCTGGGAAAACTGCCCATACTCATTGGGATGAAGTAGAGTCTTGATCCTTCTTTCCAGTATTGGAGGATCAAAACCAACAAAGATACCACCAGCCCCTCAATATAAAACTTGTTAAACAGTTGAAAGAAGCGGTTATGACTTATGGAGTACAAGCAGCATTTACTCTTTCCATGCTGGACTCCATAGGCAGTTATAACCTCACTCCTTTAGATTGGGGTAATCTAGCAAGGGCTTGTCTTTCTGGAGGACAATATTTACTATGGAAAGTAGCTAAGCAGGAACTTTGTTTAGATACAGCTTGCAGGAATGCGGCTGCAGGAAACCCTCAGTGGAATCTGGACATGCTAATGGGCACGGGACAATATGAGGAACAGGCTCAGCAAATTAATTATTATCCTGGAGTATACCAACAGGTTAATGCAGCTGCTATGAGAGCTTGGAAAACACTCTCAGGCACTGGTGACCTACAAGGACAATTATCTAAGGTTATTCAAGGTACCAATGAGCCCAATGCAGAGTTTGTAGACAGATTAATACAAAGAACTGGACGCATATTTGGGGATGTAGACCAAGCCATGCCCCTGGTTAGGCAACTTGCTTATGAGCAAGCTAACAAATGGTGTAAAGAGGCCATAATACCATGGAGAAATAAAGAACTTTCAGCCTACTTAAAAGCATGCAAAGATATTAATGAAACAGTAATACAAGGACAAGTTTTGGCTGCTGCCATTACACAGGGATTGAGAGGAGAGACTTGGAGGGCCAGTTCTCATACAGGAGCCTGTTACAAATGTGGGCAATCAGGACATATTAAAAAGAATTGCCCTCAAGGTCCTTCCCCGGGTTTGTGCCACCGTTGCAGAAAGGGGAACCATTGGACAAATGAATGCACATCTACTAGAGATAAGGACAGAAATCCCTTGCCTCCATTGCCTCCAAAAAATGGGAAACAGGGCCCTCAGCCTCTGGGCCCACAAATATACGGGGCCATTCAGACAGTGCCTTGCACTCATTTCCCATTTGCACCCCAATCAGACAAACAAGAGGGAGCACAGGATTGGACCTCTGTGCCTCCACCAGAGCAGTATTGATGCCTGATATGTGGGTGCAACCAATACCTACCACCATGAGTGGTCCTCTACCAAAGGGAACTGTGGGATTGGTTTTAGGGAGGAGCTCATCCATGCTGAAAGGGCTTATGATTACCCCAGGATTTATTGACTCTGACTGTACAGGAGAAATTAAAATACTTGCAGTGGCACCTAGAGGTGGGGCTGCGAAATCTCCTGGTGACTGCATAGCATAATTGCTGGTGTTACCCAGCTGCCATGAACAATATCCTTCTAAAGATGTCATCAGAGGAGATTGGGGGCTTGGATCCACTGGCACTAATGTTGCCTTCCTGTCCATGGATTTGAAACAAAGGCCTATGACAAATTTGATGATAGAGAGTAGATGCTGTCAGGGATTGTTGGACACCGGGGCTGATAAAAGTATTATCAGATTTGCAGATTGGCCAAGAGCCTGGCCTCTTGATAAGGTGATTCAGACTCTCAGAGGATTGGGTACAACTTCCAATGCTGATAGAAGTTCAAAGATCTTAAAATGGAAAGATGAAGAAGGCCATGGTGGTGTGTTTCAACCTTATGTTCTTGATAATCTCCCAGTAAATTTATGGGGAAGAGATATTATGGAATCTGTGGGCTTATTTTTTACTTCAGAGGTTCCATATAGCAGTCCTCAGGCTAATCTAATGATGTTAAGCCAAGGCCATATTTGGGGTCAGGGTCTTGGAAAAAACAGTCAAGGGATTATAGCACCTGTTAAACTTTCCCCTATTAAGAATAGGGAAGTTCTGGGTTTTTCCCAGGGGCCACTGAAGCATTAAAAGTTACATGGACATCTGAGACTCCTGTTTGGGT
>PVKS010034507.1:0-20828 GCA_004027875.1 Aplodontia rufa
CAGAGGGGCTGTACCAGTTTGCAGCTCCACCAACAGTGTGTTAGTGTGCCTATCTCTCCACATCCCCTCCAGCATCTATTGTTGTTTATTTTCTTCATCTTTGCCATTCTGACTGGTATAAGGTGATATCTTAATGTGGTTTTCATTTGCATTTCTCTGATTACTAATGATTTAGAGCACTTTCTCATGTATTCATTGGATCTTAATAAAACGTTGTTTTCTAGAAAAAAATAAAGTAATTCTAGAAGTTGAAAACCGGATTAAGGACTACAAAAGAAACCGGAAAAATTACTAAAAAGTTTTTCCCCAGATGGTACTAGTACCAAGGGACTATACTGATGATTGCTACATTACTTATGTGCATTCTAGCACTTGGAAAAACATAAAAATATTTTCAGATTCTTTTCTAATTTTTTCAAAGATGAGGCCTTGCTACATTGCACAGACTGGCCCCAAATTTTTGGGCTCAAGTAATTCTCCTGCCTCAGCCTCCAAGTAGTTGGGACTCTAGGCACATAACACAATGCCTGACTTCAATTTATCAAGTATCAGAACCAAACTATAAAACCTAACCAGAAAGTACAAAATGAGGACAACTTAGCACCAGAGTGGATTTTAAAGAATACTTGAGTATAACATTAGAAAATCATATATGCAGCATATCAAAAAGGTTTAATTCTAGCAAATGTTTTACCAATATAAATCTATGAACATTATTATTTTGCAGATAAATTTAAAAGCTCATATAATCAACTCAATAAACACCAGAAGGCATCTGACAAAATTTAACGTATTCCTGATTTAAAAAATAAGAGAGACCAAAACTTTATTTAAAAAAGCACTACATCAGAAAACGATTACAAATATATTAAACCGAAAAGTGCTTCCCACTGAAGAATAGAAAAATGAAGTATATCCTTTATTACCATATGTTCTGAACACTTTTCTCTTTGCAGGTCATTATCAAGGCAATAAAGGAAAAAAGATCTATGAAGACTGAAAAGGAAAAGAAGATATTCTCATCAATGATGTGATTTCATGCAAGGCAAAAAAAAGTAAATGAGATAATTAAGCAAAGGTGTATAAGATATTTTTAAAGCCAATACTTTATAATAGAGTAACAACTTACTTATCAAAAATAAGAATAAAAAATCAGGGCTGGACAGGTTCAGACCCCAGGACCACACACAAAACCAAATGTCAGAGAAACAAAGGCCATATAGAAAAATAAATAAAATTGAATAAATAAAATTGATTCTCTCTTTCTAAAAAAAAATAAAAAATCACTACTATATATGGAAAACTGAACTTTTACATGTGTGTGAGCGTGTGTGTAGGTATTCACACATGTCCCAGATGTGGGAACAGATTTGGTAGGAAAATTAAAGATTTATATGAAGAACATTATTAGATCTAAATAAAATAAGTAAACTGTCATGTTCTTGGATTGTAAGACTCAATTGCAACCCAGTGGGATACGTAATAACATATAAAAAGATTCTGAATTACTTCTGGAAGAATAAATTTGTAAGAATAATTATAGGAATTGGGCCTAACTGGGTATTATACTATAAAACTATATCAACTAAAATAGATAACTAGATTAATCAAAGCAAGAGTTCAAACAGACTCAGATATAAAATAAATATATTTTAAAATATAAGAAAATTGCTATCCAGTTTTTAAAAACAAAAATTAGAAATGTATCTATCTCATACACCAAAATTTCATAAGTGATTACAAAATTAAGAAAATTAAATTTTAAAATGCCAAAAGAAAATACAGAAGAAAATTTTCAAACGTTGTAATGAGGAGTTAGTTCTTTAAACTAACTTAATGCCCAGAAGTTATAAAGGAAAAGAAAGCTATGTTTTACTATATAAAAGCACATATTTCTGTATCATCTTTAAAACGCAAGTAAGGGGGCTGGAGTGGGGGCTCCGTGATTACAGTGCTTGCACTGCATGTGAGGGTACGCAGGTTCAAACCCCAGCACCACCTACACAACAAAGTCTTGGAGCAACGAAAGTCACATGAAAAACAAATAAAGATTATTTCTCTCTTTCTCTCTCACTGTCCCTCTCTCTTTAAAAAAAAAAATACAAGATTAGAAATGAAAATGAGAAATATATAATGATTTATATTCTTACAATACTCTCCTTAAGAAAAATGCAAAATTTTCACTGATCATTATCCAATGATCATATAGTATTTAACTGTAAGCTTGCTACATGCCCACAACTTTTTACCCCTGCTCTTATATTCTAGTTATGATCAATTAATGAAGCTCAAAATGGAATTTTAATTGAACAGGGAATATGTGATTCACTGCATGTAAATTAAAATTGTATAGGAAAATAGACCTTGCATGCACTACTACACTGTACATTGAAGAAAAAGCTAGCAATAACTATTAAAAATTTTAAATGTGGAAATATGAATGCCCAACAATTTGACATAATAAAATATGTTTTGATCCAACATTCCACAAAATTCTGTAATATACAAAAAGATGCGCACCATTAGTGTTTTTAAATAACAGAAATGCAGAAACAGCAGAAAGGTCCACTTATAAGAGATAAGTCAACAGACAATTATATGAATCCTAAGAGAAGTTCACAAAAATACCCAAATGTTAAAAATAAAACAACCAACCCACAGTTAAGTAGTGCATTCTATGATCTTGTTGATATGGGAAAATGTACATTTGATATTGACATTTAGAGAAAACAAGGAAATGCAGCCAGCTAAGGGCAGTTTTCCCCAAAGGTATATGAACATACAATTTACGCAAGAAATGCTGATTAAGCACATCAAAAGATGTCCATCTTCACTAAAAAGCAATGGGAAGAGGGGCTTCTGAACTTTCTCCAACATCTGAATTAAAAACACAATTACGTATTATCAAAAAAGAATATGCTTATGTTTTCTTTATCAAGTCAGTTTGTAAAAGGTAAAATTAAAGTGAAAGTAATAAATTCATATTTTACTGAAGATAAATATCACAAATCATTTACAAAAATAAAGTATTCCTTCTAAACTCTTTCAGGGATTTTTCAAAACTTCTGAGTAGGAGTGTAGATGTGTGTTTCTGTGTCTGTCTCTATTCTTGTGAATACTTCTCTATCCCATGATCAAGTAATCATCAATTTTTGCAAATTTCTTCTTTTTGCAGTACTGGGGATCAAACCTAGGGCCTCACACATGCTAGGCAAGAGCTCTACCACTGAGCTAATATTTCATGGTTCAATTTTTTAAACTTAGATATTTAACCTATTTGAAATTCATTCTAGTAGGGATTTTTCTTTTCTTTTCCCCCAAATGTTTAGCCAGCTATCCCAATATTATGTGTTAAAGTTAACACTCAAAATGACCCGTCCCCCATTTCCTTCATCAGGGCCACAGTCACAGTCCACTTCAATTATATCCAGAGTCCCAGCTGCCCTTCCTCTACAGCAATATTCCTTTCAGTCCAGCCTGCATCTCAAAAAACTGCTCTGGGGCTGGAGCAGTGGCTCAGCAGTTCCAGTGCTGGCTTAGCATCCTCAAGGACTCAGGTTCAAACCCCAGCAGCACACAACCAACCAAGTGTCAGGAAAACAGAACCCAGATGAAAAAATAGAGTTGATTCTTGCTTTCTCTGACTCTCTCCCTCTTAAAAGAAAAAAAAACCTGCTCTGTATTCTACATATGGAATGATTGTGTCACTTCCTCATTTAAATCCACTGCACTTAGGATGAAATCTAAACTTTTAATATGCTTAATATTAGGGTGGCCACATAATTCAACATATAAATAGGGAAGCAACTGCAAGTAAAAGAAAGGCTGTTAATAATAATTCATAGGCATAAACCAGACTGCAGGACAAGCCCTGCTATAGGCTCCACTGTCCTGTTCCAAACTCTTGCCTCTTCTTTCACAGGTTCCTGTCCAGTCATACTGACCTTATTTTGCATCCTCCACCCTAAGTTCTTTAAGAGAGTTCACATGCTAATCACTTTACCTGAAACCTGTCTTCCTCACATCCTGCCTCCAGCCCATTGTACATGGTTACTTCAAATTCACCTTCAGGTCTCAACTGACCATGCCACTTCCTCTACCGTTCTCTTCAACCACCGCCCCCCAACCAACTTTGGATTTAGCACCATTTCTGTATGTTTCACATCATTTCCATTTGTCCTTTTTTCCCAATTTTTTTTCCTATGCCTTCATTAATCCATCTTCTACAAGTCATATCCCAAGGGCCTGGCACACAGCGTTGAATAAACATCTGAGAATGAATGAAAGAATATCTGTCTCTAGCAACATTTACAAATCACTGAAGAAAAGTTCTAAAACTGTTTGAAAAGAGTTAGCAAATCTGCGGAATGCATATATTATTTTTCTTCAGTGCCTGCATATTTGGTTGTGTATATCTGAGTTTTTAAAAAAGTCATATTACTTTGGAGCTATGTCAGGCTTTCTTTCAGTGCTATGAATTAAATATTTAAAGTAGAACAGCCATCTAAAAAAGTAAATGAATTCTTTTACCTGCTAAAAATGATATGCAGCACTTATATTAACATACTAGAATTACATCTTCCATATTTCAGCTCTCGGTTCAACTAACAGCCCATGTATAGACATCATATCTATACGTATCTATACAATAGACTGTGAACTCTATTATACCTTGCTTCTGGATTTAAAAGAGGGGAAATAAAGCAAATATTTTAATTTAATTCCCAGGACAAAAAAAAATTGATTGACTATATTCTGAAATAGTCCAACATTTATTTTAGGGTTAACTTTTTAAAGGAATTACTTATAGGAGTGACATTTGGAATGATGGCAGTTAGCACAAATGACTTCAAGAAAAGCCGTATTATATGTAAGGTCAAAAATGGAAGAAAGATACGTTCTTCCCAAGACTGGCTAACCACAGATTGTCACTGCCAACTGAAACACCACGTGTTTGAAATCTCAACCACTTTTTGCACATATTTCTTGAATACACATCTTTTGTGCTTATTTCTCACCCACTCTATAATCAGACTGCTATATAAATGTGAAAAATTAATCAATATAATCCATATAGAATACATTTCATACAATGAAATTTAAACAATTATTATACCTCCCTTTTAAACCAAATACCAGTTTCCATCCTGTGTAATCTATTATTAGATATTCCATTTCTAACACTGTTGAGTAGAATACCAAAATCTCTTTTTAAAAAATTTTTAAACATTCCTCTTTAATTTCTAATACCCTTGAACCAAGATAAATAATCTCAGAAAGGGGTTTTACAAGCTTCTCATAGCTCTCTTCACCCTGCTCTGGTTGATACTAACTTCTTACATCTGGTTGGTACTAACCACCTCTTTAAATCTCAAGAGCATTCTCTATAAATCTCTCCGAGCTCTAAACCTTGTGATACACTTTGACTAATATTAAGCAACTTTATGGCTCTAATCTGATCTTTGTTCTTTTAGAACTAAAATCTGATTAACCTCCTAGGCCATTACAAATCAATTATCCTTATATTATTATTCACGGTCCATTTACTTTTGACACCAGCACATTCATGGACATGCAGGGGTTAGACATTATCATCATCCATCCAGTTTGCACTTCGTTTTTAACAACTCTCTTTTTTTGAATATAAGTTTAAAACCAAGTACAGCACAGAGTGAAAGGATATTTTTTCAAGAAGGTAAGAAACCAGTTTTTACTCCTGGGCAGAATCTTCATTCAACACTCTCTCCTCACCATTAGTCATCATAAGATAACTTATCATTTTAATTATACAATTACAAAATTCATATGCAATTTTGACTCGTGGAAACAATATTTTATACAGCAGTAGTGTCAAATTCTAAATGTATATATTATAGGATTTTACATATTAATGACCTTAGAATAAGAACAGGAAAGCTGTGAAATTCCTTCTCTAGACTAACCACACTTGGAGAAAAATGATCAACTCAGGAGGAAGCAGGCAGGGCAGAATTGAAGTCTGCACACCAATATTTTACAGGTGTTTTACACTGGAAAACTGTTCTGTTCTATAAAATGGTATGGCATTGTGAAACATGAATTGGTACAGGGAGGGAAAATGGGCCAATGGAAGTAGGGGGAGAGGAATGTCAAAATAATCCTGCAGAGTAACAGAGATATATGTCAGATATTAAAATAACCACTAATGATCCAAGTAAAATAAAGCTAAACAAAATCACAAGCTGGTTCTGTATTTAGTATTCTTAACATCACTGAAAAGGTAGATGACCTTGAAGCCGCATTATATTAAGCGGCTGAGCTTAATTCTGAGCTTCCCAATTAAAGTACTGTGTAGTATGTCACAACATTATCATTCTTTTTCCTTACTAGGATTCAGGCTATTTGAAAATACATTTACTTGAAAATTGATGCCTGAAACAACTCATCTGAAGGCTCAGAAAGTGGCCCTTTCAGGAGGCATTTATTACAGGAGCAACATGTCCTCACCTTCAAGTTGGGTTTTGACAGTAGTTTCAACAGCTCTTTGATCTCACTGCTTAATGGCTTGTTCTGAAGCTCTTCAGCCAGCTGCAAAGGAGATTACACTGACATAAGTAACATTTAGCAAGAGCATTGTGAGGTTCGGTGTAGAACAACTGAGAATCTAATTTGCTAAAGGCTACTACTTTTCAGTGTTTAAGAAGTCAACATGGAAGAAATCAATCAGGGCTCTTCTTTTTAGATCCTTAGTAGACCAGATCCAAGCCCAGGCTCTGGGCAGAGTACAACCTGTGCGATCATATCAGTCACATCACCACCTGATTTACTGCAATGAGGGCAAATCCCAGCACTTCATCTGTGTGAACAGTCTTTTGCAAGTAGACAAAGGACCATTTATAAAAAGGATTGGGTCAAATATTGACATTGTACAAAAAAAAAAAAGAAAAAAAGAAAGAAAAAGAAAAAAAGGAGAGCTTCTGAATGAGGTGGTGAAATCCACAGGGTTTCCAAAAACCCACAGTAGCTATGCTGTTTAGAGTTGGGTAAAAAAGAACTAGAATGATCCTAATAGAGTAAATGACCTGAAACTTTTATTATGTTTACCTACACAGACTAAGAAGTCTGTTATATATAAACCAAGTTAATCATAAGCCCATAATAATTTGACAACTACTCTGGCACCAAAAATGCTGACTGTACTTTATTATAAATGTTGAGAATTCCCATTTGTTGGTTCAATATAAAGGAAGGAGTGGAACTTTGAATCTGCCTCATGTTCTCCATTAAGAGATTGTGAATGTTCTCACCACAAAGAAATAGTGTATGTTTAAGCTGTCAGGTAAGCTAGTTACCCTGATTTGATTATTTATACGTGTGTGTGTGTACTTCAAAATATCACACTGTATCCCATAAATATGTACAGTTATCATTTATTGATTAAAAATAAAGAAAAATTTAAAAAGATCAGAATTTATGTTCAATTGAGGCTATAGGAAGGATCACATGATTTCTATAAGAAAAGACTCAAAAAAAAAGATTAGGATTATGCAATATGTGATGTATAATTTAAAGTATATAAATGTATTTTATTAAAAAAAAAAAAAAACCTTCTTGGGGCTGGAGCGGTGGCTCAGCAGTTACGGTGCTTGCCTGGCATGTGCGAGTATACAAGTTCAAACCCCAGCACCAGGTACACAACAATGTGATATCTCAGAGCCACGAAAGCCACGTGTAAAAAAAAAAAAAAAAAAAGCTTCTCTCTTTCTCTCCCTCTCACTCCCCCTCCCTCTCTCCCTTTTTTCTTAAAATTAAAAAAAAAAAAAAAGCCTTCTTAAAACACTGTATGAACTTCCCATTTGCCTCCACTGTTTCTGCCATGTTGAAAACAGTGGTCCGTTTTGGAAGAGGACTTTTCTCAAAGGGAAGGAAACGACACTCACAGAAAGTAAAATCGGACAAAGTTGAAAAACTAATTACATTTTACTTTTTCAGGGTAACATTTTTACAGAATGTTGTAACCTAGAAAAAGACACAAAAGGCTCTTCATGTTCTTTAGTTACTTAATATATACATATGTGTGTGTGTGTGTATACATTTTTTTTTTAAAGAAAGAGGGGATAGTGAGAGAGAGAGAGAGAGAGAGAAGCAATTTTAATTTAGTTTTTCATGTGATTTTCATTCCTCCGGCACTTAGTTGTGTAAGCGGTACTGGGGTTTGAACTTGTGTACTCACACATGCCAGGCAAGTGTTATAACAGCCAAGCCACTGCTCCAGCCCCCTATACCAATATATTTTAACATTTAAATATAATGGTCTACTGAATTAAAAATGCTGTAGTTTATCATAGTTAATAGAAGAGCATATTTTTTTATTTTGCTTTTTCTGCAGTGCTAAGACTCAAACCCAGGGCCTTATGCAAGCTAGGCAAGTGCTTTACCACTGAGTTCTACACCCAGTGTCATGTTATAATTTTTTTAAAAGAGCGATAATACTGTACTATGCTTGGCGCTCAATTACATAAATTTCTACAATGATGTTTCCTAAAACCTTTGACAGTAGATGTTTGAAAACTGATTTTTAAGCCTCCTTCCTTATGCAACTATATTTATACCTTCATTCACCTTGGTTTCAAAAGTATTAGTTCTGTAATGCAGAAGTTAACTTCCTCATTGAATGCATGCATTAAAACACAATTGTAATGTCTGTAGATAAAAATGGAAGGGAAAATATTTGAAGGCTAAACAAATAGCACATAACTGGTATTTATTACATATTTTCTAAATTAGGATACAAAACATCAAAGAAAATCAACTTCTGAAGATAACCAATTTTTTTTTTTCTTAAAATGATTCTGGCATTTTACTCAACTGAATTACAGTTTGCCTTCTAGTAAAAAAGAATTAAAAAGCAACAAATAAACTACAGGATATCACCACCACACACTAAACACATTTCTCATCTAGCTGAGTGTCCTTATAGTTTATCCAGGTGTGCTCTCAATTCATCCGAATCTGAAAGTTAACAGTAGGAATCAGCAAGTTACTTCCCCTCCCCCAGGCTTAAAACAAAATTATAGCTACAGGAAATTAACTACTCCATCAATGCCAACTGCTTCTAAAATTTATTTTTTGGTTATGGAGGTAATTTGGAAAGGTCTAATATCCATAAATCATTACAGTGCTTTATAATCCATTTTAAAAACAATTCTGTCTTTTTATGTATTTCATATGCCTCATTCCTATCCTAGTACCTGTCATTTTTTAGTACTGTCAGCAATATAACTATCTCATTTGTCTTTATTTCTCTAAAGCTTTCCACTTGTCTGTGACTTTCTCAGAACACCAATGTCTGACAGTTTCTTTCTCTCCATAGATTTGAAGCCTAAAATTTCTATTACGTCGTTACCAAGGCAGAACACGAGGGTAGCTGCATGCGCAACTTTCAGAACAGGAAAGAGAATGAAAATCAACATAATATCGGCATAAGCTCGGTGATGACAGGGTTTTGGGAAACATTTGCAACTTCTGCTTTTCACTTGCAGGATCATACACATCTGTCTGCACTAGGATGAGGTCCACCTCTGCAAGGCCTGTAGCAGACACGGCCCGTGAGCTCAGAAAGGCACACTTACATCATCGGCCAAGGCCGCCGCACCATGGAGAATGGGCACTGGACTCTGCTTCTCATAGTAGTGGAGCTTTTCATGAATCTGGAAGAAAATCAAAGAAATGTGAGTTTACCTGGTAGTACACAATCACAGATATTTAAATGTTTTTGTAATTGTAAATGGAATCGGATTCCTTGAACTGTCTACAGCCATGTGCTTAAATAAACCTAAAAGCGGCATATGTCTACAATATTCATCTATTACTAGGATCCAGTATTTATAATGTGGAGTGAAATGGAAAAAACATGTCATCAAACAGGACCCGCATAAAAACTAAACCTTTGTTTTTCCTCCTGAATAAAGATGTTAGGTTTCTGAGCTCTATAATTTTTAGAAACTTACATCTTCGATGCCTCATGTATTAGTTGCAGTTTATTTTCTTGCTAAAAATTGAAGTTATAAGTAAAACAAAGAGAAAAGTTGGCAGCCTCACTGTGACAGGTTGCTGTGCAGGAGCCACCAAGAGGCAGCGGCTGGTGTGGTGCACACCTCGGCATCAAGTCCAGAAACACCCTACCAAGTGTTCTGTTCCTATTACCTCTTGCTCATTTAATTTTCAAATTGCCAACCTTTCCCTCAAATTCAGATTTCAAAGAAACAAAGAGATTCCTCACAACTAGAGAAACTTCTCACAACCACTTAGTTTAAATATTATTTTCCATATTGTAGAACATGTAAATCACATTAATAAAAAAAGAATTCAGCCTTTCATTTCCTATCATAGTGACCCAAGAAACATAAAGGCAAGAATCTATATTTTTTTTTAAAGACAGAGGGACAGTGAGAGAAAGAAAAGAATCAACTTTGTTTTGTTTTGTTTTTGCTTTACTAAGAAATTTAGTTATTGTACAATCAAAATGCATCCAAAGTAGCAATATGATATGCATATATTCTTAAATCAGAAAGAGGAATCAATTTTATTTAGTTTTTCATGTGGCTTTTGTTACTCCGACACTTTGTTGTGTACATGGTGCTGGGGTTTGTACCCGTGCATTCACACATGCCAGGCAAGTGCTGTAACCACTGAGCCACTGCTCCAGCCCCAGGAAGAATCTATTTTAATGATACATGAGACAAACTGAGTTCCTTAAGAAAATCTCATTATACAAAATGGCAAAGTAAAAATGCCTTGACAAATGGGTAACTGCTGGTACTTAAGTTTAACCTACTTCAGCTCTTATAGGTGTCCTTCACATTTTAAATCTGAAAACTACACTTTAGCCTCCTCTTATTTATAGTTGAAGAAAACTGTCCCCACTGTATAGGAAAAACAGTTGCACCTCACCATTTCCTGTCTTTAATAGATATCAAATAATATACTCTTTAATTATACTCAAAGCTAACCAAACTCCCCTGTAAAAGTCTGGAAGACAGATTTTATTTTGATTAGCCAGAGGCTATTGCTAGGAGAGGATTCTGTTACTTTTTGGCAACCTGGTACATAACGTAAAGCATCAGGGAAAGAACTTTGACAGTTATGAAATTACCAGAATGATCAGAGCAACATTTTTACCTAATATCTTGGAACCTTTAAACATTTATCACCAACAGGGTAATGAGCAAATTTTTAAAGAATGCAAGCTATAAAAAGAATAAGATTTAAGAAACCATGAAAGTATAGTTTGAAACAAAAACCAGCTTGCTAAAAGCTAATTTTGTTTAAATAATTATCAAGAATTAGGTCACCTCAATGTATCTGATCAGGTAATGCAGAACTTACCCCCCTATAAAACCCATGCAGTTTTACTGCAATTCCTTGTTTAGACATCTCCTTCCCTTATATAATGAATACAGAAGCTTACACTGATTGAGCACTTGCCATGTGCCATAGTACCTACGTAACAGCTGTTAGTAATACTAGCAGGATGTCTTCAAGGAGTTCAGCATCTTCATTCACCGACATCACATGAACAGGTAGACAGTAAGACCATCTTATTTTACAGATACACAGGAGCTAAGTAACTCGCCGTGCTCCCACTGATGGTAAAAGCCAGAACCGGACTTTCAAGCTCCAGCCATCTGGCTTCGTGTCAGAGCTCTTCATCACCCACTTTCCTGCCTCTCAGACTGACATCTCCCGAGTCTGCATTCCTCACCGGCTGCATTCACCGTGCAGTGAACAAGACCTGCATGAAGGGAACTCAAAGGACTCCGGAGAGACCGATGGCAAGGATGACTGTCCCAAGGACTACAGGATTACCGCTGGTTCTTCTCCATCCCTCCCCCATACCATTTCTTTCTTATGGTTCCCAGATTTCCTGCTTTAATACCATAATTATAACCTAAAATTATAAGCCCCAAATAAACACGTCATTTCTCCACTGATTTTGCTTTTTCTGAGTGCCTTGTAGAACAAACAGTTCCTCCTCCATCTTCTTCTCCTAGGTCTACACCAGGTAAGACAACAGCCCACACCTCCCTCTCCCCTCCCCTGGACTTGGTACTGTATCGAGAATTTTCTAAATGTTCTACAAGAATTTCAAAATTCTGGCAATCCCAGGTTGATACATGTTAACTATATAATATTAAAAATTAAGTTGGTGGGAAAGGAAATACCCACACTAAATAATTTTGAGCTCCTCATTGTTTCCAAAAATACTGACACAAATTCTAATCTTTATTAGTACTTCTAATATCCAGGGAAGAAAATTACTTTAAAATTCTAATATAATAAATAGGTATCACCTACAGACATCACCCAAAACTGTCCAACACAACTTGTGTGATGCTGAAGTGTTCTATAGCTACTTGTGCAACGTGGGTAGCCATGAACCACGTGTTGCCATTAAGCACTTGAACTGTGACTAGCGTACCTGGGGAACTGAATTTTTAATTGTACAGCATTTTAATTAATTCAAATTGAAATACTCACATGTGGCTAGTAGCTTTCCTGGTGGAGAACATAGCCTGGCTTTATATACGCTCTCTATAATTTTCCTTTATATCCCAGAAAAATTCACTCTGATATAGTTTGGCAATTTTCCCTGAGTGTGAACATTTTAAAATCCAGGAGACTGAAGTATAACCAAAGAGGCAGCTTAATTATCAATAAGCTAAAATGTATTATTAAATGTAAGACACAGCCAAACCTGCAAAATCTTTTATTTTGAACTACATACTTCCCACAGCAGCTCCAACCATGTAATAACAGTGAGCTTGATTTTTCTCCCCTGAGCATCAGGAGTAAGGGAAGGAACTGATGGAGGAAGGGAGTTAGAGATGATATCTGGAGAGGAAAAGACATACTTATTTGAAAATGAGATCCTAAAATAATGATTGCTGAAATATTTTTAAAACACTATTAAGAAAAGAGGACAGGGCTGGAGCGGCGGCTCAGCAGTTATGGCGCTTGCTTGTCATGTGCAAGTACACGGGTTCAAACCCCAGTACCACGTACACAACTAAGCGTCAGAGCAACGAAAGCCATGTGAAAAACTCCATAAAAATTGTCTCCCAGGGTTGGGGATTTAGCTCAGTAGCAGAGCATTTACCCAGCATGCGCAAGGCCCCAAGTTCTGTCCTCATCCCTAAAAAAAAAAAAATTGTCTCCGTTTGTCTCTCGCTCACTCACCGTCCTTCTCTCTCTTAAAAAAAAAAAAGGACATTTCAGAATCTCTATATGTTACACTCTATTATAAACGGTGCATATGTATGTGCCCGTAAACATTTGTTTTCTATAGTTACAATGATAATGAGAATAAAAATCATTTCTATATGTAACTAGTTCTTACAAGAAAGCTATAGTTACCTTTACATATCTACTAAAAATATTTTAGTAAGGGAATTTGGTACCAACAATCTAATTTTAGGTACATACAGTAGAACTTTCATAAATGAAGCTTCCATAGAGTCTGATTAGAAACTAGTCCCAAAGCAATCATTTGTACAAAATCTCTCAATGAGGTATAAAGGGATGTACACTAAAAACTCCACTATGGTTTTCTGAATTATTTTATATTAAATAAACCAAAGCTATAATCCTTTTCCTAGCTTCAAAGTATAAAAAGCACCAAAATTAACTGCTCAGTAGTGTGAATCTCTATGATGCTAATTACCAGTAACCAACCGGAATTAACACTTGTATGCATGCAAATATCCAATATACTTCATTTAAAACATGGAGATGGGTATGAGGGAATTCTGATTATTAAAAAAGAAAATCCGGGCTGGAGCAGTGGCTCAGCGGTTACGGTGCTTGCCTGGCATGTGCAAGTACACGAGTTCAAACCCTAGTACCATGTACACAACAAAGTCTCAGAGCAACGAAAGCCACATGAAAAACTAAATAAAAATTCTCTCTCACTGTCCCCTCTTTCTTTAAAAAAGAAAATCCATAGGACACCAGCACAATCAAGAAGAGCTGGAGATTACACATTATGTTGTGTGTGAATAATTTTTTACATGTAATGGCTGGAGTCTCCTTTCAAAAATAATAATTTAATCTATCTCCAAAAGAATAAAACTGGGAGTCAAGGGGAAAAATGGGTCAATAAAGAGAAGAGGAAATTTAAATTCAAAGAACAACAAAGAGGGCCAGAGAGGCAACAACAAAAGTTACACATGTTCCTTTCCACTTTGATATAATTAACCTCTCTCTTGTAGATAATTTTCTTATGGTTAATAACTATAGAAAAAAAATAAGGTTCATACCATTTTTTTGCTCCTGTCTTTAATGATTAGAGTTTGATTTCAAATCGTTGTAGACATGTACTATCATGTGAAATCGGTACCCATGCATTCTAAATTTATCAGGAAGTTTATAGTAGATGGACACAGAGGCACATGCTTGTAATCTGAGCAACTTGGGAGGCCGAGGCAGGAAGATCACAAGTTTGAGGCCATCCTCAGCCATTTAGTGAGGCCCTAAACTGCATAAAGTATACAGTACATAATTCTTTAAAACTGTTTGAAATGTCTTAATGATTAATAGCCCATTATTGAGATACTTTAAATATTTTAAAAGAAAACATGATAAACACCAGGATACACAGCATCAAAGTCGACCTGCGATTAACATGGTGGATTTACTTCAGACAGCTCATAATATTCATCAGTCATATGGCTAAAGACCCTCTTTCCATCCCTTCTCTCTTTCCTCAAAGAAAAAAAAAATCATGCTGAAATTGCTAGATAAATTCTCAAAATGAAATTTCTGGCCATTTTGATTTTGAAATATTTACATCTATGAAGAATATAAGTTATTGTTTATTTCTTTAATGTACATATTCAGCACTATTTCCTTTACCATTAGATTCTCCACTCAATATTATACTGATGTATCTAGGTTGGCACATGTAGATTAGTTGACTCATTTGAACAATTGAATAACAGTCTATTATAATAATTAACAATATTTATATATCTATTCTGACAACACAGCTGTTTCTAGTTTGTTGTGATTGAACCTCATTTCACAAGACTCCTCCTGCACCAGGATGGATGTCCACAGGTCCAAAGTGTTTCCTGTTTCTCCATACCCTTTCCAACACTTGGTGCTGTAGGACTGTTTGGCAGATGGTGGTGATGTGGAACTGCACAATGGATTTAATATTCATCTTCTCCAGTCTAGTGAGTGTCTTTTCATAGTAATGCGTGAGGGAGGGTAAGCTGGCTGCTCCCTAACATTAGTCTCCCCTCCACAATGACTGAAGTGCATGTACTACATGTCCTGTGATGAGCAGTCCTGCTCTCTTCTTCCTGCAGCTGGGTTAGTGCCTGGGATTAGTTCTCTAGCATGAAAGGTTAAGTGTAAGTTCCAATGCCACTTCCAGCTGAGATCTTTAAAACAAAAAAACTGTATGCTTCCTCCATACTTCTTCCACATGAATGCAGATTATGACAAGACCCTAGCAGACAGCAAAGCTACCATACTGAAAGATCTTGGGTCTACAAAATACCCTCCGAAGGACATGGATGCATGGGTCTGGCATATCACTCAAGGATTACTAGGCAGACACACAATTTATGCATGCAATGCATGCACTGGATTAACACACTGTACCACATAAATACACGCAATATTGCATTTTAATAAAAACATGTTTAATGAGAGGAAAATATTAACTATCCTGATTTGGTCATAACATATTGATATGTTATGAATTATGATACTATAACCCATAAATCTGTACAGTTACAATAAAAAATAAAATTAAAAAAACTTTGTACCTAAACCTTACCTTTTTTGGACTGCTTTTCAAATATTTTTCCTATCTTAAATAATATGGTGCCCCCCTGGGCAAATAGAAGTTATTTTAAAGTAGCCAAATATATTTAGCTTTCTTTATGGATGTACTTTTTTTGTTGCTATTATTTTTGTTTGTTTGCTGTGCTGGAAATTGAACCCTGGGACTCTACCACTGAGCTCCCACAGCCCATTTTGGTGGGGGAAGGGATAGGGCCTCCCTAAATTACTGAAGCTGGCCTCAAATTTGTGATCCTCCTGCCCTAACCTCCAGAGTAGCTGGAATTAGAGGAGTACACCAATGCATCCAGCTGTATTTTGTTTAAGACATTCCCTTTCCTCATATAAGAAGGTCTCCCATGACTTTTTCAAAGTATTACAGTTTTACATACTGTACATACTGAAGTTTTAACTTGCTTCCAGTAGAGGCCCTAACTTTATCTCCCCCGCCAAAAAAGCACCATTTAATCTTTTCACACTGATTACATTATTTAAAACTCCCATAGTTGGGCACCATGGTGTGCACCTATAATATCAGCTACTCAGAGGCTGAGGCAAGGGGATCACCTGAACCTAGGAGTTCAAGGGCAGCCCAGGTAACAATGAGTGAGTGAGTAAATATATACGTACATACATACACACCAAAATGAATAAACATAAAAACACATTAAAAATAAACTACAACAAGTGTTTGTGTCTGGGCTTTCTATGCTGTTCACTTATTTGCCTCCCTGTGAGCCAACATGAATACTATATTACTATACTTTTGATATCAAGAGTACATCTTGTTAGGCATATATTTTCCCACATGGCTCTTAGGATCAGTCTACCACCTATCTGTATGTCATGCAAAACCAAGTTGGTGTGTTCTACTCAACTTCATTATCTTTGCATTCTAGGAAATTGTCCTCAAATGTCTCTTTCAATTCACTTTTTCTCATTTAAGCAGTGTTTAATCTCTAAGGAACCTATCCAGAGTTGTATTTCCTTCTAATAACTATGGTTTTAATTCTCGTAGTTGAAATACAGTTCTTTTGTGAATATTTTTATTCCCTCTTCCTAGTACAGTTTCTTTCTTCTAATGATTTTTTCGTCTCTGTCTTACTATCATTTTAAACATACCTGTTAAACTTCTAAGACTGTTCTCTTATATAAGGTGCTCAGGTTTTAACCTTGCTACTTGCTATGCCTGTAGGTTGTGGATGAAGGTAAACCTTTTTCTCAAATTACAAAACGTAATTTGGGGTAGTTAGTGTATCCTCCATGGGGCTTTAAGGAGTTGTCCCAGGGTTGATGGTATATATGTATATATATTTTTTTAAGTGTTACTTGCTTCTGATGAATGACCTTGAAATCTCTCCAGCCACTTTGCTAATTTCACAGTGTATGACTCCTAGATAGGGTAGATTAAAAACCTCACATCCCAAGCCATGGACCAACCAATTCAAGTCACAGATTCTTAAAGTAGACTAATTTTTGTTCCTACCTAATGCCAGGCAGAGACAAAACAGTTTTTTGACATTTCCCTATAGAAAGTTGGAATTTTTCTTATCTTTGCAAATGAGAAAAGTGGCCACTGTCTGTGTGTCGCAGTACCAATTCCCGGCCTTTACTTAGCCTAAATTCAGGAGAGTGGGCCCTACCCCAGCCCAATCCTACAACACAGCTGCAACAGGAGCTCAAGCAGTTACCAGAGCAGTATTCAATTTACCTTTCATTTCTGAATCAAGGAAATCTCCCCTTCTTTCTTTCAAGCTTGGTAATGCATTTAAAAACAAACAAAAAGCAAACATTGGTCAGTACTAAGAAACTGCGTGTATGAATAGAATATTGCTGTTCTGAAAAGAGCTTTAGGGTAACCAAGTTGCAGTGAATAAATTCACTTATTTTCAGTTCAGATAAGGCATAAAAACTTGTGCTTTCTATTTACTGATAAACAGAAAATTATTAACCCCAAACATAAAAAAATATAAAGAATGCTTGCAATTACACAGAATTTCTAGGTACTTACGGTGGAGCTTAAAAGGCTAGATTAAACATTTAATGTAAAATAACTCTCACCTCTAACAAGGCAGCAGCCAGTTCACTTATACAGTATTATTACGAAAAGGAACAAAATCATGTTTTAATATCAGGAAAAGAATTTAAGTTAATTTATATTGGAACTTTCAAGAGTTATTGGGTTCATTTGGCTTGTGAGATTTATTTTGGTAACTATTTCTATCTGACCTCAATGAGTTTATTTTTCTTTTCCCTTTTTGCAATGCTGAAGATAAAACCCAAGGCCTCATACCTGCTAGGCAAGTGCTCTTATCACTGAGCTACACCTCCAGCCTAACCTATCTTTTTTTTTTTAATTGAAAAAAAAAAGTTCATCTAATTTGGCATTACTTTTTGAAGTTACAACAAAGATTCTAATGCCTTTGTCCCTGGCCTTCTGTATTATAGGCTTCGTGAGTACACTTATGTTCAAAAGCAGAGTTAAAATCAAAGCGCTGGGGCTGGAGCGGTGGCTCAGCGGTTACGATGCTTGCCTGGCATGCACGACTACGTGAGTTCAAACCCCAGCGCCACATATGCAACAAAGTCTCACAGCAACAAAAGCCTCATGAAAAACTAAATAAAATTGATTCTCTCTTTCTCTTCTCTCACTGTCCCCCACCTTCAAAAAAAAACAAAAACAAAAACAAAAGCCCAGTGCTGCCAGGCATGATGGCGCACACTTGTAATCCCATCAACTTGGGAAGCTGAGACAGGAGGATCACAAATTCAAGGGCATCCTCAGGAAATTAGTGAGACCCTGTCTCAAAATTTAAATAAATAAATAAAAAGTTACCAGAACTATAGAGAAACTAGCCAAGACACATGTAGGACTATCTCAGAGAACCAATTTAAAAAAATGATTGAGTTATCCAATCCAGAAATATATAACCTGTTTTGTTTTAAAACAACCCAATACTTGTAAATACATCTTTTACTCTTTTCATGCGACAATGATTAGACTTGCCATTTAAAAAAAAATCTTTATTTTAATCATCACTGAAGAACTAGGAACTGTTAAATTTTCCATCAAGGAGGTAGTTGATGGTATTACAAGACAAGTCATGGAACTCACACAGCTTTCAACATACCAGTGGTGATGGATTGCATGTATATTTGTCTGTGGTGCACCATTTAACAAACAAGCACTGTAGTTACAGTTTTACAATAAAATTATTAAGCAACGCAAGAATGAAGGAAAAGACTGAGCTGGTGGCAAGATGCATAACTAGGGCCTAAGTGCTGGGAGAGTTCACGGGTGGTTCTCAATTGGTCCATGATTTCCTGTAAACTGTATGCAAGTTGTTTATGTTTTTATCTAGGAAAATAATCCAAAATGCAGACGGATGATTCATGTGAAAAGTCTTGGCCTTTCTCCAGTAAAAAATCAACAAGCCACTGGAAGGGAAGACATGTAACCAATTTGTATTTTGTTCCTTTTTTTTTTGGTGCAGACTGTAGGGAGGGGTGGGTGATGGGTAGACTGGAAACAGGAACCTTGTAAGAGGACACTGCCCTATTGGGAATAAATTCCAAGACAACTTGCCACTGCTAGTGCCGCTTCCTTCTGAGGCTCCTCCAGCTCCCCTTTGTTTTTTTCAGCAGCAGATGGAACCAGGCAGCTCCACCTCCTCTCAGCCCTGGCATGCTGCCTGAAACACGCTCAACTCTTCCCACTGCTGCTCTCCTCCCTGCCCCGAAAACATACATTTAGGTGGATCATGTTTTAAGGAATTTATTGCTACTCACATAAGGAAAAGGAAAAGGATGACAGAAAAATAAACATGAAGAGCTTAGAATATTTTTTCAGTTTAAAAATATAAAGTGTTAAAATGGAGTATCATTCAGTCATGAGGAAGAACGTCGTTAATGGCATTTGCCAGCAAATGGAGAGAACTTGAGGACATCACGCTAAGTGAAGCAAGCCAGTCTCAAGAAGCCAAATCGAATGTTCTCTCTGATACGCAGAAGCTAACCCAAAATTTTTAAAAAATCAGATGAATAGATAACAAGGAAGGAAACAGGGGAAGGAGGGATGAGATAGGAAACGCATGTGGAATGAGTCACACTTAACTTTCCTATGGTTAAACCTCAACATACCACGGTGAATCTCATCAGCATGTACAACAAGAAGCCACCAAATTAAAAAACTATTAGTAAATAATAGAAACATCAGTAGAGGGAAGAAAGTGGGGGAGAAGAATACTGGGAAGGAACTGAAATAAGTTATACTCCATACTTTTATATCATTGCATATTCTATTATCGTGTATAACTAAAAACAGCAGGGGGAGGGAGGAAGGGGAAATACTGGGGACTGAATATGAAAAAGCTACACTCCATGCATATCTAAAAAGGCCAATAAAGTACTGATCCAGTTTACCGAGAGCCTTGAAGTTCACCATATCTGAGTTTAAACCCGTTTTGCTCCTTACTAGCTATTAGGCAAATTTACTTAACTTTCTGAATCTTAATTTCCTCAAACTTAGAAAAAATCACAATAGACCTAATACATAGAGTCTTAGAATTAAATAAAGTCCTGAATTCTTAAAAGTGCTTCATGCTAGTAAGTCAAACACAGAGAGTGAAGGACCGAATGGTTTCCCTCGTTTGTGGAGATGGACCTAAACCCAGGCTCAGGAGTAAAGTAGACAAACTCATGTTTTAGATCCATAGAACAAAAATGCAAAATGTTAATAGTTATGAGATACAGTTGCAAGATACTTCATAAGATATTTGAACAAGTTTCGCTGCACACCTGTACAAAAACGTAAATGCTTAATCCCTTTGTCAAATATTTTGAAGAATAACAAGGGATGATAGGAAGGGAGGAGAAGGGGAAATGTTGGAACTAAGATAAAGCAAGGTACATTCCAAGCAGTTGTAAATGTCACTGTATATACTATAACCATATATATATAAAATGTTCTTCATAGGTATAAGAATTATGTCACTGTA